>JAEIFP010001404.1:0-10535 GCA_018903935.1 Drosophila insularis | reverse complement strand
TGTATTTGTCTGTTAGTAGCTCAATTGAGGCTAGTCCTTTGGATTTTTATTACTCCTTCTCCTATGTGCCTCGAATGTCTACAGTTTTGTTTACTTGGATGTCATTGAAATACATCAGAATTTTCTTTTATTGAAATGTCTGCACCGGTATCAATTAAGAATGTTATTTTCTTATTTGTTTTTAACATTCTTAAATGATACAGAAATTATTAAGACTTAGGTTAATGGAATAGACTTTTTTTAATTTTGAGCATTTGGAGGATCTTGTCCGTTTCCCTGGTCGCTTTGGGCAATTCGGACATTTGTGTTGTTGTAACCATTCGGTTGGTTATTTGTATTTTGTCTATTATTATTGCGTCCACCTCCACGGCCGCCTCTTTGGTAGCGTGAATAATTTCGGCCTCGTTGGGCATCATTATTTCTCCAATTCGAGTTGTTATTGTTCCAATTCGAGTTGTTTCTACAGTTACCATTATTGTTATAGCGGCGTCTGCCGCGGTCATTATGCTGGGCATAAAAAATGGTATTATTTTGGAAACTTCCGGTGGAACCCGACTCTACTGAAAGAGTGGTAAATCTGGTGATTGCTTCTTTGGCTGATTGAAAGTGTCCTGATTGATAAAAACCTCAATTAAGTCTTGGACTATGCTAGGGTGCCTTGTAGTATACTTTTATGAATAGCACATAGGCCACATACTTTTAGGAACAGATTATACGTAATTGGAACTTAAGCATAAGATTATACGTAATTAGAACTTAAGCATAATGTTTAGCTTTAAGTACCGTTAAGGACACTAGCCATAAGACCAATGTAAATGTTCTCCTATAAATACCGGGCTTGCGGCCCCAATAAATCACTTGAAGTCAAACCTTGCCTTCGCCTATTTCATGGCGATCCTGCCTACTATCGGCAACAAATAAAATAAAGGCAAAATAAAATAAATCTTTGCCATTCAAAAAAGGCAAAAGCGGTTGCAAAGGCAATATTTGAAAAATTCATTTTAATTTACGGTTCAGTGAAAACAATTCTAACAGACATGGGAACAGAATATATGAATTCAATACTAATAGAACTTTGCAAAAATTTTAACATAAATAAAGTTAACTCCACGGCGCACGTATCATCAAACTCTTGGAACAGTAGAAAGAAGCCATAGAACTTTCAATGAGTACATCAGGTCATATATACCATAAAAAAGACGATTGTGGATGAATATCTAGCATACTTCACATATTGCTTCAACACCACTCCATCCACCGGACATGGTTATGCACCTTTGAACTAGTCTTTTGCAAAACATCCTAAAACTGTCCCATTCTCGTCTGAAACGGTAGAACCCATTTACAACATTGATGATTTCAATAAAGAAATAAAATTTAAATTACAAATAGCACAAAATAGAGGCGAAACTGCTCGTCGAAAAATTTAAAGCATTACAAAAAGAAACATATGATAAAAACAAAAAAAGTATCGCTAACTGAAGGACAAGAAATACTTTTAAAAAATGATACAGGACATAAATTAGATAACAAATACACACAGGCAAATATACAATACAGAGCACAGGTCCTAACAATAATATAGTAATAGGAGATGATAAAAACAAAAAGCAAATAGTACATTTAGATAGAATAAAAATAATATAAACAAGATAGGAAGAAAAATATAAATTTTTCTTTTTGAAAAAAGGAGGTGTAGTATACTTTTATGAATAGCACATAGGCCACATACTTTTAGGAACAGATTATACGTAATTGGAACTTAAGCATAATGTTGAGCTTTAAGTACCGTTAAGGACACTAGCCATAAGACCAATGTAAATGTTCTCCTATAAATACCGGGCTTGCGGCCCCAATAAATCACTTGAAGTCAAACCTTGCCTTCGCCTATTTCAGCCTGTTGTTTATTTTTTCAAAGTAACTGTCACAATGGGTCATTTTTTTTTAAAATTTTTTTTTTATTATATATATATTTTATCTTTTGTTAAAAAGGTTTTGATTTATCATTGCTTGTGTGCATGTGTATTTTTTAGATCTTATCTATATCATTAGCTTGGCTTAGAGCTCTTTTTGTGTACACATTTATTGTGTAGAGCTTTTTTGTTACACATTTATTGTGTAATAGGTAAGCCTTATATAATACATATGCGCACAATATTATGACAATTATTAATAGTAGTATGTTCGTTAATCTCATATCAGCATTTGATGATTCAATTTTATTTATGACATTCGCAGTGGAGTCCACTGATTTTGTTTCGATTAACCCCCATTGTGGGTATATCGGATATCATCAAATTTAGCTTATGCTATTATCGAACATACGTAAGGGAATTTTATTTTTTTTATTTATTACAAGTGTGCAAAATATGAAAAAAGTTCATAAAGCAGGTTAAAAACTTTTGTTTAGCAATTACTTTTAATTATACCATACCCCCATAGGGTGAAATGGTATATTAAAGTCGCTAAAATGTATGTAACAGGCAGAAGGAAGCTTTTCCGACCCCATAAAGTATATATTTCTTGATCAGCATCAACAGCCGAGACGATCTAGCCATGTCCGTCCGTCCGTCCGTCCGTCCGTCCGTCCGTCCGTCCGTCTGTATGAACACCTAGATCTCGGAGACTATAAGAGCTAGAGCCACCAAATTTGGTATGTAGACTCGTGTCATATGTACGCTTATCGAGTTTGTTTCAAATGTTTGCCACGCCCCTACCGCCCCTGCAAATGATATAAAACCGATTTTCTTAAACACCATAGCAACTAGAGACACAAAATTTGGTATGTATATTTGCTTAGTAAATGCGCACATTTTGTGTTTATAAAAATTTTGCCACGCCCCTACCGCCTACGAAATTACATAAAACCGATTTTCTTAAACACTATAGTAACTACAGACACAAAATTTGGTATGTATATTTGCTTAGTAAATGCGCACATTTTGTGTTTATAAAAATTTTGCCACGCCCCCTACCGCCCCCAGCGAATGATATAAAACCGATTTTCTTAAACACTATAGCAACACAAAATTTGGTATGTATATTGTAGTAAACGCCATAGTTGGTGTGCCAAAATTTGCCACGACCCCTACCGCCACAAATGAAATAAAACCGATTTTCTCAAAACCTATTTTAGCTAGAGACACCATAGTGGTATGAATATTTAGCCTAATTGCGCACATTTTTAGTGTGTAAAGATTTTACCACGCCGCTTTCCGCCCCCGTAATTTGAAAAAATTCGATTATCTCCAGTAATTTTCAACCTTGTGCAATCAAATTTAGCACACTTAAATTATGATAAAAATAAAGAGGGAATACCAAATTTGATCAAAATCGGAATAAAAATAGCCAAGTTATGCATATAAACGTTTTCCATATGACCGGAGGCCAGTGGCCGTTGGCTGGGTAGGGCGCTAGGGGGCTCGAAGGCGCGGGTGAGCGAAAAAACTTCTGGGAATATGCTTCTAAAAGCATGCAAACAGATTTTAAAAAGCTCGAAGCTTAATGGAGCGAAAAACTAAGATATGCTTCTAAAAAGCATGCAAACAGATTTTTTAAAAATATGAAAATGCATTAGTTATTATAAATTTTAAATATTTGTTTTTACTGGTGTATGGTATATCAAGTCGGCGAGACGACTTGCTTACTTACATTGGTTATTATAAATTTTAAATATTTGTTTTACTGGTGTATGGTATATCCAAGTCGGCGAGACGACTTACTTACTTACGTGGCAAAATTTTTACAAATACAAAATGTGCGCATTTACAAAGCAAATACACATACCAAATTTTGTGTCTCTAGTTGCTATAGTGTTTAAGAAAATCGGTTTTATATCATTTGCGGGGGCGGTAGGGGGCGTGGCAAACATTTGAAACAAACTCGATAAGCGTTTCTGCTTTATCCATATTCTACACCAACTGCCTAAGCCTATTTAACTGATTATGGATGTATTTAGTTCTTTACTGCTTCGGTTCCTCCATTAGGTAGAAACGCAGTGTGCCTGCTGCGTTTGAAAAACAGCATACATATGGTACCGTGAGAATGAAACTCATCTGTAGCCTAGTGCCTCCTTTGACTGGGAAATCTTCGCCCGTTATATCAAGGTAAGCTAACCTAATTTGTACTAAGTTTATGGAGCGTTGAGGTGAGGTACTTCCCTCGCTTCTAAAAACCTCAATTAAGTCTTGGACTATGCTAGGGTGCCTGTTGTTTATTTTTTTCAAAGTACCTGTCGCAATGGGTCATTTTTTTTTAAAAAATTTTTTTTTTTTTTATTATATATATATTTTATCTTTTGTTAAAAAGGTTTTGATTTATCATTGCTTGTGTGCATATGTATTTTTTAGATCTTATCTATATCATTAGCTTGGCTTAGAGCTCTGTTTTGTTACACATCTATTGTGTAGAGCTTTTTTTGTTACACATTTATTGTGTAATACGTAAGCCTTATATAATACATATGCGCACAATATTATGACAATTATTAATAGTAGTATGTTCGTTAATCTCATATCAGCATTTGATGATTCAATTTTATTTATGACATTCGCAGTGGAGTCCACTGATTTTGTTTCGATTAACCCCATTGTGGGTATATCGGATATGTCATCAAATTTACTTATGCTATTATCGAACATACGTATGGGAATTTTATTTTTTTTATTTATTACAAGTGTGCAAAATATGAAATAAAGTTCATAAAAACAGGTTAAAAACTTTTGTTTAGCAATTACTTTAATTTTATTAATAAAATTGTTATGGATTCATGCATATTTTTTTTTTTATTTAAATTTTTTTGTGAAGAGAAAAAAAAATAAGAGAGAAATAAAATTTATCTCAACTGTGTCTTGCACTCCTTCTCCTATGCCTCGAATGTCTACAGTTTTGTTTACTTGGATGTCGTGAAATACATCAGAATTTTCTTTTATTATTGAAATGTCTGCACCGGTATCAATTAAGAATGTTATTTTCTTATTTGTTTTAACATTCTTAAATGATACGAAATTATTAAGACTTAGGTTAATGGAATAGACTTTTTTTTTTATATTTGAGCATTTGGAGGATCTTGTCCGTTTCCCTGGTCGCTTTGGGTAATTCGGACATTTGTGTTGTTGTAACCATTCGGTTGGTTATTTGTATTTTGTCTATTATTATTGCGTCCACCTCCACGGCCGCCTCTTTGGTAGCGTGAATAATTTCGGCCTCGTTGGGCTCTGTGGGCATCATTATTTCTCCAATTCGAGTTGTTATTGTTGTTGTTATTGTTCCAATTCGAGTTGTTTCTCCAGTTACCATTATTGTTATAGCGGCGTCTGCCGCGGTCATTATGCTGGGCATAAAAAATGGTATTATTTTGGAAACTTCCGGTGGAACCCGACTCTACTGAAAGAGTGGTAAATCTGGTGATTGCTTCTTTGGCTGATTGAAAGTGTCCTGATTGATAAAAACCTCAATTAAGCCTTGGACTATGCTAGGGTGCCTGTTGTTTATTTTTTCAAAGTAACTGTCACAATGGGTCATTTTTTTTAAAAATTTTTTTTTTATTATATATATATTTTATCTTTTGTTAAAAAGGTTTTGATTTATCATTGCTTGTGTGCATGTGTATTTTTTAGATCTTATCTATATCATTAGCTTGGCTTAGAGCTCTTTTTGTTACACATTTATTGTGTAGAGCTTTTTTTGTTACACATTTATTGTGTAATAGGTAAGCCTTATATAATACATATGCGCACAATATTATGACAATTATTAATAGTAGTATGTTCGTTAATCTCATATCAGCATTTGATGATTCAATTTTATTTATGACATTCGCAGTGGAGTCCACTGATTTTGTTTCGATTAACCCCATTGTGGGTATATCGGATATGTCATCAAATTTACTTATGCTATTATCGAACATACGTAAGGGAATTTTATTTTTTTTATTTATTACAAGTGTGCAAAATATGAAATAAAGTTCATAAAGGCAGGTTAAAAACTTTTGTTTAGCAATTACTTTAATTATACCATACACCCATAGGGTGAAATGGTATATTAAAGTCGCTAAAATGTATGTAACAGGCAGAAGGAAGCTTTTCCGACCCCATAAAGTATATATATTCTTGATCAGCATCAACAGCCGAGACGATCTAGCCATGTCCGTCCGTCCGTCCGTCCGTCCGTCCGTCCGTCCGTCCGTCTGTATGAACACCTAGATCTCGGAGACTATAAGAGCTAGAGCCACCAAATTTGGTATGTAGACTCGTGTCATATGTACGCTTATCGAGTTTGTTTCAAATGTTTGCCACGCCCCCTACCGCCCCCGCAAATGATATAAAACCGATTTTCTTAAACACCATAGCAACTAGAGACACAAAATTTGGTATGTATATTTGCTTAGTAAATGCGCACATTTTGTGTTTATAAAAATTTTGCCACGCCCCCTACCGCCCCCGCAAATTACATAAAACCGATTTTCTTAAACACTATAGTAACTACAGACACAAAATTTGGTATGTATATTTGCTTCGTAAATGCGCACATTTTGTGTTTATAAAAATTTTGCCACGCCCCCTACCGCCCCCGCGAATGATATAAAACCGATTTTCTTAAACACTATAGCAACTACAGACACAAAATTTGGTATGTATATTTGCTTAGTAAATGCGCACATTTTGTATTTATAAAAATTTTGCCACGCCCCCTACCGCCCCCGCAAATCAAATAAAACCGATTTTCTCAAAACCTATTTTAGCTAGAGACACCATAGTTGGTATAAATATTTGCTTAGTAATTGCGCACGGTTTTGATGTGTAAACATTTTGCCACGCCCCCCTCCGCCCCCGTAATTTGAAAAAACTCGATTATCTCCCGTAATTTTCTACCTTGTGCAATCAAATTTAGCACACTTAAATTTGATACTAATATCAAGCAAAATACCAAATTTGATCAAAATCGGAATAAAAATAGCCAAGTTATGCATATAAACGTTTTTCCATATGGCCGGAAGTGGCCGTTGGCTGGTGGGGGCGCTAGGGTGCTCGAATGCTTGAGTGAGCGAAATACTAAGATATGCTTCTAAAAAGCATGCAAACAGATTTTTTTAAAAATATGAAAATGCATTGGTTATTATAAATTTTAAATATTTGTTTTACTGGTGTATGGTATATCCAAGTCGGCGAGACGACTTACTTACTTCATTTTATTAATAATATTGTTATGGATTCATGCATATTTTTTTTTTTATTTAAATTTTTTTGTGAAGAGAAAAAAAAATGAAGTAAGTAAGTCGTCTCGCCGACTTGGGTATACCATACACCAGTAAAACAAATATTTTAAATTTATAATAACCAATGCATTTTCGTATTTAAAAAAAACTGTTCACATGCTTTTCGCTCATTCAAGCAAACGAGCACCCTAGCGCCCCCACCAGCCAACGGCCACTTCCGGCCATTTGGAAAAACGTTTATATGCATAACTTGGTTATTTTTATTCCGATTTTGATCAAATTTGGTATTTTGCTTGATATTAGTATCAAATTTAAGTGTGCTAAATTTGATTGCAGAAGGTAGAAAATTACGGGAGATAATCGAGTTTTTTCAAATTACGGTGGCGGAGGGGGGCGTGGCAAAATCTTTACACATCAAAAATGTGCGCAATTACTAAGCAAATATACATACCAAATTTTGTGTCTCTAGTTAAAATAGTTTTTGAGAAAATCGGTTTTATTTAATTTGCGGGGGGCGGTAGGGCGTGCAAAATTTTACAAATATGTGCGCATTTACAAAGCAAATATACATTCCAAATTTTGTGTCTCTAGTTGCTATAGTGTTTAAGAAAATCGGTTTTATATCATTCGCGGGGGCGGTAGGGGGCGTGGCAAACATTTGAAACAAACTCGATAAGCGTACATATGACACGAGTCTACATACCAAATTTGGTGGCTCTAGCTCTTATAGTCTCCGAGATCTAGGTGTTCATACAGACGGACGGACGGACGGACGGACGGACGGACGGACGGACGGACGGACGGACAGACGGACATGGCTAGATCGTCTCGGCTGTTGATGCTGATCAAGAATATATATACTTTATGGGGTCGGAAAAGCTTCCTTCTGCCTGTTACATACATTTTAGCGACTTTAATATACCATTTCACCCTATGGGTGTATGGTATAAAAATAAGAGAGAAATAAAATTTATCTCAACTGTGTCTTGCACAGCGAGCCGGAGACGTGGAAAAATTATAGAGTATGTGGTTGGCTCACAATTCAGGTATACATTTCATTTGTTTTATTTTTTTTAAAAAAAAATTCTCCAACCACATTGTTAGTAATAGCCTAGCAGTGAGTTAGTAGTTCGCAAATTGCACTTTCGTGCTCCAACTTGCTATTAAGCTTATAATTAGAATTATTAAATTAAAGGCAAGTTAAGGCTTGCGCATTTCTGCGGCCCCCTTGCGTTTCTTCGCTCTTTGGCGAAGTTCAGCTTTCAGGATGTCAATACGCTCTATGCAGCGTTGTCGGTCTTCCTCCGTCTTCAGAGTGGCCAGTAAGTGTACTTCCAGCCTCTTCTGCTGGAGTAGCTTGTGTATTTGGCCTCCTCTTTTGGTCTTCTTTGGCTCTGGCTTTGTAGATTTTGTGTTGCGGGCCCGGTACTCAGCTATTGTGAGTGGGCGCGGTCCATCGTTGGGATACAGCTCTAACGCTTCCTCTAGCGTCGGTGCATCCCTTTGCTCGATAGGAGCAGATTCCGCAAAGGGAATATCTTCACTGTTCATTCGTGCTCCTTGTTGGTTGATTGGTCGATTTCGAACGCCACTGCCGAAAAGATGGATACTTGACGGGGGGCGGGAATTTGTTGTTCCCAGTTGCCAGACTGCTTGCTGCTGCTGCTAATGCTGCTCTCTATCGCTAAAGTAGTTGCAACACATTGTGAGACATTGTTTTATGCTTTTTTATACCATACACCCATAGGGTGAAATGGTATATTAAAGTCGCTAAAATGTATGTAACAGGCAGAAGGAAGCTTTTCCGACCCCATAAAGTATATATATTCTTGATCAGCATCAACAGCCGAGACGATCTAGCCATGTCCGTCTGTCCGTCCGTCCGTCCGTCCGTCCGTCCGTCCGTCCGTCCGTCCGTCTGTATGAACACCTAGATCTCGAAGACTATAAGAGCTAGAGCCACCAAATTTGGTATGTAGACTCGTGTCATATGTACGCTTATCGAGTTTGTTTCAAATGTTTGCCACGCCCCCTACCGCCCCCGCAAATGATATAAAACCGATTTTCTCAAACACCATAGCAACTAGAGACACAAAATTTGGTATGTATATTCGCTTAGTAAACGCGCACATTTTGTATTTGTAAAATTTTTGCCACGCCCCCTACCGCCCCCGCAAATTAAATAAAACTGATTTTCTCAAACACTGTAGCAACTACAGACACAAAATTTGGTATGTATATTTGCTAAGTAAATGCGCACATTTTGTATTTGTAAAAATTTTGCCACGCCCCCTACCGCCCCCGCAAATTAAATAAAACAGATTTTCTCAAAAACTATTCTAGCTAGAGAGACAAAAATTTGGTATGAATATTTGCTTAGTAATTGCGCACATTGATGTGTAAAGATTTTGCCACGCCTCTTTCCGCCCCCGTAATTTGAAAAAACTCGATTATCTCCCGTAATTTTCAACCTTGTGCAATCAAATTTAGCACACTTAAATTTGATACTAATATCCAGCAAAATATCAAATTTGATCAAAATCGGAATAAAAATAGCCAAGTTATGCATATGAACGTTTTTCCATATGGCCGGAGTTGGCCGTTGGCTGGTGGGGGCGCTAGGGTGCTCGAATGCTTGAGTGAGCGAAATACTCAAGATATGCTTCTAAAAGCATGCAAAAAAGTTTTTTAAAATACGAAAATGCATTGGTTATTATAAATTTAAAATATTTGTTTTTACTGGTGTATGGTATATCCAAGGTGGCGGACGACCGCTTCATTAACCACGCACGGGACGACACTCTCATTAACCAACACCCAAGGTGAAAATGGTATATTAAAGTCGCTAAAATGTATGTAACAGGCAGAAGGAAGCTTTCCGACCCATAAAGTATATATATTCTTGATCAGCATCAACAGCCGAGAGGATCTAGCCATGTCCGTCTGTCCCCGTCGTATGTTAATAGAAAACCAAGCTCGGGGAATAAGAGCTAGAGCCACCAAATTTGGTATGTAGATGTCATATGTACGCTTATCGAGTTTGTTTCAAATGTTTGCCACGCCCCTACCGCCCCCCCCCCGCAAATGATGATAAAACTGATTTTCTTAAACACATAGCAACTAGAGACACAAAATTTGGTATGTATATTTGTAGTAAACGCGCACATTTTGTATTTATAAAAATTTTGCCACGCCCCTACCGCTTGCAAATAAAATAAAACCGATTTTCTCAAAAACTATAGCAACTAGAGACACAAAATTTGGTATGTATATTTGCTTAGTAATTGCGCACAGTTTTGATGTGTAAGATTTTGCCACG
>JAEIFP010001387.1:0-154204 GCA_018903935.1 Drosophila insularis | reverse complement strand
GATAGTTTTCGAAAGCCGAAACTTAAATACTTTTCAACAACTAAAAAAAAACGAATAGAATATAAACGTTAGAAGCCGAATAATCTGTTTAGCTGAATTATAATATAAAATGTATTAAATACATCAGAAACTTAAGATTTTCGATTTATAAAATTTAGTAGTTTCGAAGAATTTATCAAAATTGTCCGACCACTTTGAAGATTAACTTAGGACAAGCGAAAAAATTTTAAAAAATTATTGAAAATATCGATATTTTGGTTATATTAAGACTTTGACCTGGATCCGTCCATGATAAAATATCGTGAAAGAGATGAAAAAAGGTGGAAAATTAAATCAAAAATGATTATCATCATTTATCTTGCTACTTTTTTCATTATCGAATTATATATTTAAAAAAGTGCAATTATTAAAATAACTTGGTAAAATTTAAAATTCTATTTAATTTATATTTCTCTCCATGATAAATGATAAATATTTTTTGGTATCTTTTTCTCAAAATGAAGAATTAAGCTTAGATTAAAACCCCAAATGAAGTATTGAATTTTAGGCTCACAATCTTTAAGCAATCACAATCTTAAGTAATTATTAAAAATAAAATTGGATATAAAAGAAAAATCATTTTTCTCAGTGTGCTTTATTAGGCGTTCCAAGGGAAATTTATGAACAATTTTGAGCGTTTAGTTTAACTTTTACATACTTCATTAAAGTTTTCGTATAGATATTATACCAAATGAATAATTGGATGATTATTCTTACAAAGATACAATAGTAGTAAAAACTTTTAGACGTAACGAACCTTTTCTCCCTGATAGAGTATAAAATTGTTATATTGCACGCTGACCAAAAAGCCGTAAAAAAAAGACTGAAAAAACGTAAATATCTAAAATGAAGAAAAAACCAAAAAAAATCCGACACAAAAAAAAATCATAAATGGAGCGGCATATTTTGTCCACCATAAAAACGTGAAAATAAAAGCACTTAAACTTTGCCAGCAAGGCGATCAAAACATGTTAAAAATCGAACTAAAATTACGGCACTTAAGTGACAATCGTCAGGGAAGAGCAACCAACCAGTATATGAGTGGACAAGTTACTAGAGAAATTTATGAGCAGATTGATAATGTGAAGAGGCGCCGCCGTCATCCGCCGCCATCGCAAGGTGCATGAGTGTGAGCGAGACTTGGTCATCATTTCCATTGACTCCAAGGGGCTAATGATGATTAAGATGATGCTGGCAAAACTTCCGATTTATCTCAATTGCTGAAAATTGAAACGCCAGCTCATTTAGACACCACTTTGGAGCACGAAAAGAAACAAAAACTAAAAAATTGATATAGACATTTCGAATGGGTTAAACGAACAAAATGTCTTCATTTCTAGAGAATTACTAATGGATTTGTTATTTGCATATTTAAGCTTTTATATTTTGTTGAAATCGGTTTAGAATATCACTTTTTGCCTTATGAATTTCAAGCTGTTAACTCTTTGAAATTTGAGTCGTTTTGCCCCATTCACGCACCCTACGACTTTTCCACTAAGCCAGTATCCAATTCTGATTTTGATTTTGATTAGAGGAGAAAAGAACTACCATTTGTCATATCTTTATTTCTTTTTCAATGTTTAAATTCAGCAATTTCCTTTGATCGCTCCCCCTTTTTTGCTCTCTTTTTGGGTTAGCAGCTGTTGCCGCGGAAGTAAACGCCCTTCAATAAAAAAAACCCCATTCTTTGCTTCTCCTCCTCCTCCTAACATATCAAATTATTTTTTGCACACAAAATCTGTCCAAACACTTCAAAATAATTTGACATCAAATCGCTCGATTCCCACAAAAAAAAATCTTTCTAAAACCAAAATTTTTTGTTGTTGGCCTAGCAGCAGCAGAGTTTCGAATCTGTGTCTGTGTGTGTGCGTCACTCGAGAAATTGTCAAACTAATTTGCCGCAGGTAGTAGACACACTGGGGATAACCTGACTATGCCTGCCTTGTGTGTGCTCGACTGTTGGACCATTATAAAGATGTTGAATAAAAAGTATCGCATGACACAATTCTAAAAAGGTTGACAAACTTCTTAAATTACGAACGAGACTCAGGGACATGGAGACTGCAGGAGGGGTAAAACGAGGCAAGAGTCTGGCTGAGTGTGTTTTTATACCATACACCCATAGGGTGAAATGGTATATTAAAGTCGCCAAAATGTATGTAACAGGCAGAAGGAAGCTTTTCCGATCCCATAAAGTATATATATTCTTGATCAGCATCAACAGCCGAGACGATCTAGCCATGTCCGTCTATCCGTCCGTCCGTCCGTCTGTATGAACACCTAGATCTCGGAGACTATAAGAGCTAGAGCCACCAAATTTGGTATGTAGACTCGTGTCATATGTACGCTTATCGAGTTTGTTTCAAATGTTTGCCACGCCCCCTACCAACCCCGCAAATGATATAAAACCGATTTTCTTAAACACCATAGCAACTAGAGACACAAAATTTGGTATGTATATTTGCTTAGTAAACGCGCACATTTTGTATTTGTAAAAATTTTGCCACGCCCCCTACCGCCCCCGCAAATTAAATAAAACCGATTTTCTCAAAAACTATTCTAGCTAGAGACACAAAATTTGGTATGAATATTTGCTTAGTAATTGCGCACATTTTTGATGTGTAAAGATTTTGCCACGCCTCTTTCCGCCCCCGTAATTTGAAAAAACTCGATTATCTCCCGTAATTTTCTACCTTGTGCAATCAAATTTAGCACACTTAAATTTGATACTAATATCAAGCAAAATACCGAATTTGATCAAAATCGGAATAAAAATAGTCAAGTTATGCATATAAACGTTTTTCCATATGGCCGGAAGTGGCCGTTGGCTGGTGGGGGCGCTAGGGTGCTCGAATGCTTGAGTGAGCGAAATACTAAGATATGCTTCTAAAAAGCATGCAAACAGATTTTTTTAAAAATACGAAACTGCATTGGTTATTATAAATTTAAAATATTTGTTTTACTGGTGTATGGTATATCCAAGTCGGCGAGACGACTTACTTACTTCATTTTTTGTTTTATTTCAATCTGTGGCTAGCAAAAAATAAAAAAATTTATGAAGCGTATAATTTTCATATGCAACACCTGCTGTAGTTTTCAACATGAGAGTAAGAGACTGAGATTCAGAATCACATTCAGATTTTTGCTTTAAAACGAGAGAAAAATATCAAAGAAGCTAACATCGACTGTGCCGAAGTTTATATACCCTTGCAGTCCATGGCCATAATATTTTTCCATGTTCCAAACTCTTTTTCTGTATCTAAATTCATTAATGCACAGAACCTTTCAAATATCATTTCAATTTCTTCTTCTTCCCCATTCCCTTTTACACGCATGACGCGATTCGCACGCATACACATACAGTTCATGTAGCGTTGCGTCTGTGTGTGTATGCGTGTGCTCTGTTGATTTGATGATGGCAGTAGTAGGCAGCAAGCAGCGCTGCCGGCAGCGTTTGAACCGATTTATATTGACTGTAACTTGTGTTCTATTTATCGTATCAGATTCAAATTTTGGGATCTGAGATTTTATATCTATTACTATCATATTGGTAAATTTCATGGGGATACTCCAATTTTTGCAAAAATGTTTCTTCTAGAGCTATATGATATAGTGGTCCGATCCCAAAGATTTTCATACTTTATCTTACCCGGGTAAAAAAAAGCTCCCAAAAAAAATTTCATCCCGATAGCTCTTAAGATGGCTGAGTAAAACGCATACGCACCGACGGACAGACGGACATGGCTATATCGACTTAGCTTCTCATGCTGATCAAGAATATATATACTTTATGGGGTCGGAAACGTCTCCTTCTGTGCGTTACAAACATCTGACCAATTTTATAATACCCTCTGCAAGGGTATAAATATCAAAAAAGCTAACTTCGGCTATGCCGAAGTTTATATACCCTTGCAGTATACTTGGCAATAATATTTTTCCTTTTTGAAATTTCTTTCCCTGCAACTCAATTCATCAATACACAAACAAAATATTATTTCTCTTTTTACCACAAGTTTTTCTTCTTCCATCATTTTCTAAGCAAAGCACGGCACGCATACACATACAGTTCATGTAGCGTTGCGTCTGTGTGTGTATGCGTGTGCTCTGTTGTTTTGATGATGGCAGTAGTAGGCAGCAAGCAGCGCTGCCGGCAGCGTTTGAACCGATTTATATTGACTGTAACTTGTGTTCTATTTATCGGATCAGATTCAAATTTTGGGATCTGAGATTTTATATCTATTACTATCATATTGGTAAATTTCATGGGGATACTCCAATTTTTGCAAAAATGTTTCTTCTAGAGCTATATGATATAGTGGTCCGATCCCAAAGATTTTCATACTTTATCTTACCCGGGTAAAAAAAAGCTCCCAAAAAAAATTTCATCCCGATAGCTCTTAAGATGGCTGAGTAAAACGCATACGCACCGACGGACAGACGGACATGGCTATATCGACTTAGCTTCTCATGCTGATCAAGAATATATATACTTTATGGGGTCGGAAACGTCTCCTTCTGTGCGTTACAAACATCTGACCAATTTTATAATACCCTCTGCAAGGGTATAAATATCAAAGAAGCTAACTTCGGCTATGCCGAAGTTTATATACCCTTGCAGTATACTTGGCAATAATATTTTTCCTTTTTGAAATTTCTTTCCCTGCAACTCAATTCATCAATACACAAACAAAATATTATTTCTCTTTTTACCACAAGTTTTTCTTCTTCCATCATTTTCTAAGCAAAGCACGGCACGCATACACATACAGTTCATGTAGCGTTGCGTCTGTGTGTGTATGCGTGTGCTCTGTTGATTTGATGATGGCAGTAGTAGGCAGCAAGCAGCGCTGCCGGCAGCGTTTGAACCGATTTATATTGACTGTAACTTGTGTTCTATTTATCGGATCAGATTCAAATTTTGGGATCTGAGATTTTATATCTATTACTATCATATTGGTAAATTTCATGGGGATACTCCAATTTTTGCAAAAATGTTTCTTCTAGAGCTATATGATATAGTGGTCCGATCCCAAAGATTTTCATACTTTATCTCACCCGGGTAAAAAAAAGCTCCCAAAAAAAATTTCATCCCGATAGCTCTTAAGATGGCTGAGTAAAACGCGTACGCACCGACGGACAGACGGACATGGCTATATCGACTTAGCTTCTCATGCTGATCAAGAATATATATACTTTATGGGGTCGGAAACGTCTCCTTCTGTTCGTTACAAACATCTGACCAATTTTATAATACCCTCTGCAAGGGTATAAAAATTTGGAATCCCATAAGCTATATCCTACTATTGATAATTTTTTAGAATTATAATACAATTTTATTATCCTTTTTATCATAAGCTCCAGTAGCCCAATGGTACGGCATCGGCCTTCGGAGCCGGGGGTTGTGGGTTCGAGTCCCATCTGGAGTGAAAGTCGTTTTTTTTTTTTGCTTAGTCCTCCTTATCTAAGTACTCGACATTTTTTATGGCCTTAACAAATCTGTGACATTTGCATGAAGCCAGACGGTTTGTGGGATGCGAGGGAGGTGGGGTAAAAATAATGTAAACTGCATTTGATTTTTGAATTTATATTGTGCATTTTATACACTACTTATAGGGTAATATACAGAGACGATTAACGACTATAGCAAACAAGTGCCCGGGTATATCCACATGACCTCTGTGTGTAAGAGTGAAAGAGAGAGGGAGAGAAAGAGTGTGGCTGGGGTTTCCACTCTTTGTGCTTGTCACGTTTGTTAGTTTTGCGATGCATCGTTTAATTTTAACGCTCAATTTAAAATGTTTTATGCAGCACCGCGAAGGACCACACAGATACACACAAACACACACATCCATATAGACGATGAGATGCCTGGGAGAGCCCAGCGATGCGCAGCAATGCTAAAGAACAACAAGGACATCAACTGGGTCCTCAACTGTAGCAACTGCCTCCGCTGGGCCTGCATGCAATTATCTCTGCCATTCCCGTTTCTGCCCCTTTCTCAATTCTGCTCGTCGTCGTTGTCCTGCATCTTTTTGCCTTGCAATAAATTAAGCTATCAAGTGTCCTTAATGTACCAGTATGCAGGTAGCGGCCGTGGGAGCACAGCTCGACTCGATTCAGTTTGGCTTGGCTCGGTACGGCACGGCTTGGCTTAATTTATAAGCAACTCCTTCGCCATTGACGCAGCAACTGTCCGGCCCAGACATAATAATGCAAAGTATCACCCACCGATCTCTCTACCCTTGGTTCGCAATTATAATGTAGGTTTTTATACCCTTGCAGAGGGTATTATAAAATTGGTCAGATGTTTGTAACGCACAGAAGGAGACGTTTCCGACCCCATAAAGTATATATATTCTTGATCAGCATGAGAAGCTAAGTCGATATAGCCATGTCCGTCTGTCCGTCGGTGCGTACGCGTTTTACTCAGCCATCTTAAGAGCTATCGGGATGAAAGGGAGCTGATTGGGAGCTTTTTTTACCCGGGTGAGATAAAGTATGAAAATCTTTAGGATCGGACCACTATATCATATAGCTCTAGAAGAAACATTTTTGCAAAAATTGGAGTATCCCCATGAAATTTACCAATATGATAGTAATAGATATAAAATCTCAGATCCCAAAATTTGAATCTGATCCGATAAATAGAACACAAGTTACAGTCAATATAAATCGGTTCAAACGCTGCCGGCAGCGCTGCTTGCTGCCTACTACTGCCATCATCAAATCAACAGAGCACACGCATACACACACAGACGCAACGCTACATGAACTGTATGTGTATGCGTGCCGTGCTTTGCTTAGAAAATGATGGAAGAAGAAAAACTTGTGGTAAAAAGAGAAATAATATTTTGTTTGTGTATTGATGAATTGAGTTGCAGGGAAAGAAATTTCAAAAAGGAAAAATATTATTGCCAAGTATACTGCAAGGGTATATAAACTTCGGCATAGCCGAAGTTAGCTTCTTTGATATTTTTTTTTATTATCAGACTATTATAATATATTTTCCACATTTGTACAATATTGGCACTTTTGGCGTAACCTGTTGGGTAAAACATTTATTCCGAGAATTGTTATACCATACACCCGTAGGGTGAAATGGTATATTAAAGTCGCTAAAATGTATGTAACAGGCAGAAGGAAGCTTTTCCGACCTTATAAAGTATATATATTCTTGATCAGCATCAACAGCCGAGACGATCTAGCCATGTCCGTCAGTATGAACACCTAGATCTCGGAGACTATAAGAGCTAGAGCCACCAAATTTGGTATGTAGACTCGTGTCATATGTACGCTTATCGAGTTTGTTTCAAATGTTTGCCACGCCACCTACCGCCCCCGCAAATAATATAAAACCGATTTTCTTAAACACCATAGCAACTAGAGACACAAAATTTGGTATGTATATTTGCTTAGTAAATGCGCACATTTTGTATTTATAAAAATTTTGCCATGCCCCCTACCGCCCCCGCAAATCAAATAAAACCGATTTTCTCAAAACCTATTTTAGCTAGAGACACCATAGTTGGTATAAATATTTGCTTAGTAGATGCGCACAGTTTTGATGTGTAAAGATTTTGCCACGCCCCTTTCCGCCCCCTTAATTTGAAAAAACTCGATTATCTCCCGTAATTTTCTACCTTGTGCAATCAAATTTGGCACACTTAAATTTGATACTAATATCAAGCAAAATACCAAATTTGATCAAAATCGGAATAAAAATAGTCAAGTTATGCATATAAACGTTTTTCTATATGGCCGGAAGTGGCCGTTGGCTGGTGGGAGCGCTAGCGTGCTCGAATGCTTGAGTGAGCGAAATACTAAGATATGCTTCTAAAAAGCATGCAAACAGATTTTTTGAAAAATACGAAAATGCATTGGTTATTATAAATTTAAAATATTTGTTTTACTGGTGTATGGTATATCCAAGTCGGCGAGACGACTTACTTACTTCAGTTTTTTGTTACATATGGAACCCATGAAAGTTATGTAAAAGTTTTGCTCAATCTTGTTGAACTTTTACAGAGTTCAGAGTTGTTCATTTAAAAACTCCATGTATTATTTTTTTAGCTAGGTATATGATATAGGAGTTCGATCCAGCTTTTAGAAGTTTTCCTTAATAACGTCGAGACTTTTATTATAGAATTTCGTAGACATTTCGCTTTTCTTGATTCCTTAAAGGATTTTCGAGAAATCTTTCATTGATTAATCGTTTTTTAAGCGAAAAAGTTCTGAATCCTTGGATTTCCATTTCCAATGTCGATGTATGTCAATAAAAGCTCGCAAATAAACCACTAAAACCACACACGGACACGCCAATATAGATCTATATTTTAGTATTTTAACGAATGCGATTACCAGATTGCTACATAAGCCATTTAATTGCATTAATATCTTTTATTTGATGAAGAAGGAAATATCTATATCTAAATCAACAAATCGATTGAGATTGCAGCCAGCTCAACTCATCGGCGACTGCTGTCACTCATCCCAATCCTCTCCAGAGCCAGTCCCAATCCCAAAACTCAATCTCAGGTACGTCAGCAAAAGCAAAAGCAAACAACAACAAAAATAACCAAGAGAATAAAGAAAACTGATAGAAATGTCTAAACAAAAGACCGCCCAGAGAGTGACTCTGTTTAAGCCTGAATATAACAATATACACATACAAATACATACATACATATTTAGTGTATAAATGTAGCCCAATCAGAAAGAAGTCAACAAACAGCAAACACAGAAACGGACGACCGACCCACTTGGCAAAGTTAACTTCTTGGGTTGTATGTATGTATGTATTTTTGGCCTGGATCGCTTGCAAATTGACAATTTAGCCTTTCACCTGTCAAAAACGAATCTATCGAACATCAAAATAAATATTAAATATCAAAGAAGCTAACTTCGGCTATGCCGAAGTTTATATACCCTTGCAGTATACTTGGCAATAATATTTTTCCTTTTTGAAATTTCTTTCCCTGCAACTCAATTCATCAATACACAAACAAAATATTATTTCTCTTTTTACCACAAGTTTTTCTTCTTCCATCATTTTCTAAGCAAAGCACGGCACGCATACACATACAGTTCATGTAGCGTTGCGTCTGTGTGTGTATGCGTGTGCTCTGTTGATTTGATGATGGCAGTAGTAGGCAGCAAGCAGCGCTGCCGGCAGCGTTTGAACCGATTTATATTGACTGTAACTTGTGTTCTATTTATCGGATCAGATTAAAATTTTGGGATCTGAGATTTTATATCTATTACTATCATATTGGTAAATTTCATGGGGATACTCCAATTTTTGCAAAAATGTTTCTTCTAGAGCTATATGATATAGTGGTCCGATCCCAAAGATTTTCATACCCTTGCAGAGGGTATTATAAAATTGGTGAGATGTTTGTAACGCACAGAAGGAGACGTTTCCGACCCTATAAAGTATATATATTCTTGATCAGCATGAGAAGCTGAGTTGATATAGCCATGTCCGTCTGTCCGTCTGACCTCTGTCCGTTTGTCCGTCCGTCTGTGCGTATGCATTTTACTCAGCCATCTTAAGAGCTATCGGGATGAAATTTTTTTTGGGGGCTTTTTATTACCTGGGAAAAATAAAGTATGAAAATCTTTGGGAGAATCGGACCACTACATCATATAGCTCTGGAGGAAACATTTTTGCAAAAATTGGAGTATCGCCATGAAATTTACCAATATGATAGTATTATATATAAAATCTCAGATCCCAAAATTTGAAACTGATCGGATATATAGAACACAAGTTACAGCCGATATAAATCGGTTCAACGGCTTGCTGCCTACTACTGGCATCATCAAATCAACAGAGCACACGCATGCACACATACAGACGCAACGCTACATAAACTATATGTGTATGCGTACGAGTCGCTGATTGCGTGTAAAAGGGATGGGAAGAAGAAGAAGAAAATTGAAATAATATTTGAAAGGTTCTGTGTATTGATGAATTGAGATACAGGAAAAGAGTTTGGAACAGGAAAAATATTATGGCCATGGACTGCAAGGGTATATAAACTTCGGCATAGCCGATGTTAGCTTCTTTGATATTTTTTTGTTTTGTTTTTGCTTGAAATTTGAGGCTCGCTTCTTGGCTGTGCACACTCGAGAGTCAAGGCGAAACCGTGGCCATACTTTTATTGACATTTCGGCGTGTTATCGCGCCATACCAACAAAAGGAGTTAAATTGAGAGCTCCAGCTCTGTGGCTCCATAGTCAGAGTCAAAGTCAGTCAGGCAGTCAAAACGGACAGACGGACAGGCCCCTAATCAACTCAACTGGTTGGTTGCCTGACTTTAAGTTGAAACTACAAAACTATGTATGTACATAGTCGGGCCAAAACGAAATACAAGGCCACGATGAGATTATTGCGAATCAGAAAACACTACGAACATAAAAATGCTCTTTTTTAAAGTCGAGAGCATTTCGAAATATACCAAATAGAAGTCGAAAATCAAAGAATAATTTATTAATTTTATTCGATTTTTAGTAACTGGAAAAGCAAATTTGTAGTTAAAAATAAATTTGAAATCAAAATTTTTTCGAAAGCAACTCTATATATCTCCACATATACATAGTATTGACAATATGTTGAGAAAGTATAAATACTCTCTCCAAGAATTAGCTTTTTTTAAATTCTAAATTAAATAATTACATAAATCTGTTCAACAGCTGATATCTAAAATTTAGATTATAAATTCAAGACTTGAAATTGCTGTGAACTTTTTCTGGTGATTCAAACGTCGATTCATGTTTTTTCAAAAAATTCTGTCTAATATCTAAATTTCAAATTTCATACTTAATATTCCACAGAAATTAAAGAAAACCTGCGCCTTAAATTATAAAGTTTATACTTTTTCGAAAATCAGGTTTACAATTATAATTTTTTATGCTTAGTATTTAAATTATTAAACGAATTTTATTTATATATTCTTTGTTTTTAATACGTTTTAAAATTGCAAAACACAAATCACTAAAACCATCAAATTTTTCCAATCGCATTGTATTGAACCGCAGTCATTAAAATCAAGAAGTGAAGGAACAAGGACTGCAATTAAAAAAAACGAATCATTATTTATAATTGTATTTTCCCCCCTTCAATTGCCACGAAATGTCTGATATAAATTCAACATTTTTTAAAATACACAAATCATTTTTTAATCATATGATATTATTGAAATATAAGTATACAATTGGGTTTCATCAGGCTTCAGACTAAAACATATTGAAGATTATAATAGGAATTTAAATATTTCAAATATAAGTATCAGCTGCTATGTGCTTTACATATTTAACCAAAATATATTCAAAGGTAAATTAATAGATTTTTAAATTTTTTTGATAACGTTCGATATTAAAATGTACTGGAATCGAGTAGACAAAGGCAGAAAAGACTTTCCATTTTACAATCATTAATTACGAAATATTCAAAATTTGGTGATAGTAGTCTCTAGGTAATAAGTACTTTAACTTTTTGAATTTAAAAAATACATAAACACTTAATGTCGCAGATCAGGCAAAACTTCTTCAAGTATTTAATGAAATAACTACCTATTCAAGTAAATCTATTAAGTACATATGTACATAGGCATACAACATAAACACATTTAAAAAAGTACTTCATAGATAACAGAAACATATTTAATATACTATGTATATTAACAATTGCCAATTCTTGTTTTTTTTAGAACTTCTTTTGGTATGCCACATTACATTTGCCATTTCTTTATTTGGTTTCCCGTAAAAACTGATACACTCCTTCTTCTACTCACAGTTGTGATGGCAATAGGAAATTTTTTTGTTTTTCTTTTTTTTTTCTGAATGGTTGGCTAACTGAGGAAAAACAACTGCAACTGCACTGCACCGCGCATTATAATTTCCATTAGAAGGCTGGCAAAGATGTTGGCGATGGCAACAAGTCCAAGTGGCCACAGCATGACGACTCTAACTCCAACTCCAACTTCGACTACAACTCCGCTGACTGGGATGATGGCGTAAACAGAGAACTGTCATTATGACAGTTGATTCTTTGTTGCAGCAGCAGCAGCTAGTATATATATATGTTTGTATGTCTGTAGTAGTTCCTGCTGTTGCACATTTAAAATGATGGCCACCGACTGGCCTTTTTGAAATTGTGGCAAAATCTTAATGGCTTGCAATGTAATTCCCCTGATGAGTTGTCGTTGATGTTTATTGTGGGCGTTTTGTTATAGTCATGGGATAAATAGGAAGATTAGAGTTGACAGGCGATTTCCTCATTGGCGATCCACATAATTCCACAAACAGTCCAAGAAATCAAAACTCTTTAATTAAGTGGCAGAGAAATTTCGATTTATAATTTACCTTAAATCATATGAATGAACCTGGTTTCAAATCGATTTTATTTTGTTCTTACGACACTTTTTAAATATAAAACAATCGTTATGATCATTTCATGCCTGAATTAAAAAATACTTAAAAAAAGTTGTAAGTAAACTTGCCATAAAGTCAACTAAAACTCATAAATGGAATTAGCGAATAATTAGGATACTATTATTATTATTTTAATTAAAAATCGAAAAATTGTTTATATGTTTCGATAAAAAGGACGATGTATCGTCAGTTTTTACAGTTCACGGATATTTAAAGTTATCTTATTGTTAGAACCCTTCTGCAGTAGGGTAAAAAATTAGGCAAACATTTTGTCGTCTTTTTCAATTTTTGTTTTTAATTTGGTTCCTTTCTGTGTGTGTGTTTCTTTTTTTTTTTGTCATTCATTGATTCGCTGTGAATTATTAATTTTTCGGAAAATATAAAAAAAAAGTCATTTAAACCGCATGAGATATAGAAATCTCTATTTTGGATCGTGCATGATTGCCAGTTTGGGTATAAAGAAATCAAAGGCTACAAGAATATTTTTATTGTTTAAGAAAAAACATTTATTGGGTTACTAAAATGTTACAAAATACATAATTATACAATTATTTCTAATTTTTAGGATATTTAATTTCCTTTTTGATTGAATTCTTTTAACAAAAACAGCCAAATAGTTGGCGCTAGCTCCTCGATCTCAGCAGATGGCGATTGAAGACCCACCCGATGAACCCTTCTGCGGCTTTACTTTTTGAGTGTACTTTTGTTAATGCTTAACTTAATCATTCTCCAAGTCTGGACAGATTGTAAATATACTTAACAGCAAGAAAAAAAATGTATATATATATATTTAGCCGTATTAGGTCTACGGCCTCGTCAACCCAAAAGCCATCAATAAATTGTTGTGATTATATCAACCAGTTGGCTAACAATATTCCCAAGACTCTATAGAATGATTAAGACCTAGTCAAAGCAGCTGTCAATATGCAAGAACAAGTTGCTAGGGTACTTGCAAAGTTGCTTAGCTTTCTACAAAAAAGGGCACACACACATATACATATACATATATACACACACAAGTGAAGGAAGAAATGTGGCAGGAGCCAGAAAATACCCAAAACATCAATTTATTCTCATTAAAAGATATGAAGGTGTCTGCGTTGTCGTCTTCGTTGCAACGTTGTAACACAAAAAGCAACAAACGGTAACTCAGGCAGCAAGCAGCAGGAAAAATAAAGAAGAAGACTGCAAAACTTTTTGCGGAAAATCTTAACAAAAGCATGCAATTTACAAACTGTTGCTGCAGTGCCTTCTAGATGACAGCATGGGCGATGTTGGGGAGTAGCTGCTTGAAAATTAATGCAACAAATGGACCACAAATCCCATGGCGGTTAAACTTCTTGGGTAAGAATTGAGAGGTTAAGCAAGTGCGGCTAAAGGTAATAAAGTTTAATTGAATTTTCATTATACGCATTTCTTTTTTTTTTTCTGTCTACTTCTACTTTTTGTTGGTAAATTCGCTTGTTTGGGCCCTTGGCCCAACACGTTGCTAATGAAAAATGCATTTCAATATTCAATTATGCGCTGGCAAGAAAAAAAGTACGAGGTCCGTTTCTAGAGTATTGTTATTTTTAAATGATTCGCAGCATTTATATATTGAATTTGTAATGAATACGCTTTTAATTTCTTGTTGTTAGTGATGATAATAAAAATCGTTACTCGATAGCATGCAAATAAATCGATATCGTTTAAGACCCGCTAAATGGATTTCACGGTTTTAGCGGAATATAATTGCTTTTCCTTTTTGCGACATTTACCTCAATATGCGAAATGCTACTATAGTAAAAAAAGGGTATAAAACAAAAACATTTTTGCCTGGCTTCTAAAATTTTACCTTTTTTTAGTATTAAATAAACCAACTTTTTGTTTTATTACTAGTTAAATAATTAAATTTGGCGACGATACTTTGTTTGGATAGAGCAAAAAAAATTTCAAATCAAAATTGATCGATTGAGATTTCTTTCAAAGAAAAAGTCAACGACTTAAATCTCCTACTGATATATTTCATACCCTCCCTGTGCGTTGTCGAATAACATTCTAGAAATTTTAGAAACTTTATTCTCGAAAAAATATATATATTTTTAGTACTAATTTTGAAAACATGCGTGAAGCAAATGAAGAAGTAAGTCCGACAACAACTCCAACAAAGGAGGAGAGCAAGGACTGTAAGGAACAAAAAGAAACTGAAGAGGTGGAAGCTAAAGGAGCTTCTAAAGAACTAACTCAGGAGAGCTACAATCAGGCAGATTCCAAGGACTTGGAAGAATTTAAACGAACTGAAAAAGAACTAACTGAGAAGAGCAACAAACAGGCTGAACCAAAGGACTTTAAAAATTCTGAAGAAACTGAAGTATTAGAACTAACAGAGAACAGCAAGAAGCAAGCAAATCCCAAGGACTTTGTGGAACTTACAGATAATGAAGAACTAACTGAAGAGAGCAACAACCAGGCTGAACCAAAGGACTTTGAGGAACCTACACAGGCTGATCCAAACAAACCTGAAGTAAATGAAGACGTGGAAGTAATGGAGGACAGCAAGAAGCAGACAAATCCCAAGGACTGTGTGGAACTTAATGACAAACAAACTAAGGAGAGCAACAAACAGGCTGATGCCATGGATTTGAAGGAAATCGAAAATACTCAGCAGGAATTAACGGAGAACTGCAAGGAACCGTCCAATCCAGATAACTTGGAAGGTCAAAAAACTGAAGAGGAGAAATTTACGAAGGACTGCAACGAGCAAGCTAAGAAGAATTGGAGGAAAGTTATAGAACCTAAAGCGAAGTATTTAATGGACGGGAGCAAAGAAGACCAGGAAGAAATTGATAGTGATAGTGATGTGGAACCAGAAACAATAAAATTCTTTGGCTTGGAATATGCCATATACTCACCTGATATGAAAAGGCACTTCGAGAACGCCAAGAAATTCTTTGCTTCGTCTGAATATCTGATGGCTAGACAGGCAGCTGAGATTGCCAAGAAGAACTCGGGCAAAACTAAGGTTGCATGGGAAATACTCACTGCCGATAATGGGTATACTCCTAGGTCTGATCAGTCGAGCAAGAGATTTCCGGCGACAAATTAAATCATTCGATTTCATTTTTCAACGATTCCATTCCAACATTGACACTTGCAAGACATCCAAAACTGCTAATACAGACAATGCAGAAGATCCATGACTCTAGGCACAAGATTCAATCCAGTCCTTAAAAATTCGATTACTACAATTTACACAAACTTTTTTGTATTTTCTCCGGCCTTACACATCAATAAAACACGACCAAAATAAGGTAGAATTTTGTTTTTCATCATTTGCTGTAACTTTTCGATCACATCTCTGGAAGAGTGCTAAAGATCCTCTGCCAAGAATGTGTGTTTTTTTTTTATAGGGACCTGTATGAGCCTGTACAAAGAGCAGCGCGCAATTTGTGTTGCCTTTGTGATGCAAATTCAAGTGGGAGTCAAGTCGCGTTGTGGAGTGTAGTCAGCCACGCCTACGTCAAGCCACAACGCATCTTTGAAAGGCTGGCATTTGGCACTCTACTCATGAGAACGGCAACAGCAACAGCAACAGCAACAGCTTGGCAATTGCATTGGCATTCATCAACCGCTTGGAAAACACACGTTGCCTCTCCGCATGGTGCATACAAATTCAGTTGTGCCACATGTGGCTGCTATCTCCGTGAAAGAAAATCAAATCATTGCGAACTGCTCATCATCAGCGTCGTCATCATCATCATCATGAACGACTGTCAGACCCTTACTTGAGAAAGTCATAAGCAACTCCTGTGCGTCACTCTTTCACTTACTCCCTCTCTTTCTCTCTCTCTCTATTTCACTATCGGCTATCAAGTGCTGCATATAATAAATCATTTTTGTCGACGATTTGTTTTCATTTTCATACATTGCATTCGCCTAGTAGCTCAACTCTGGGGAAAAATAAAACCTACCTCCCTCCATTGAAACCACAAAACCGACACCAAATTGGTCTCATTAATGAACGGGCGATGTTTTCACTAAAACTATTTCAATATGCTTGACTTTTTTTTTCTGTTTTTTGTTTTTTTTTTAGGGGGATCTTTAACGCTTTCTGTTCGCTAAACATATTTAATATGCCCACTACAAATATTTGGCTGCTGCCGCTCATTAATCAATTTAACCAAACAAAAAAAAAATGGTATAATATTAAAAACAATATCCATCAAATTTATAAACAGTTCGATATGTGTTAAACATCATCAAAAGTCACAGTAAGCACGCATTTTGGCATACGGTCGTTTACTTCATTTACATAATATCAATAAGTATACGAAATATGTTTTTAATTTTTTAACTTTAGATTGATTGTGGGGCCTCTTAAAAAGATCGGCCTGGCGCCTTTTATGCCTCGAGTGAAAACAAGTTTCTATTTATTACTTTTACATTTTCTGAAAGGTCGCATCGACTAGCAATATAATTTTTTGTAGAATGTCATAACCAGTTTTTTGTTTTGGTTTTTTTTTACCATTGCTAAAGTCAAAGTTTTATTATATATAATTCGTTTTGGCTAGAACCTTCATTAGCGCATCAAGGTGTTGGTCTAAATGAGACTTTTGTAGTTATAATTCCCAAATAGTTTCTGAAGAGCTCCTAAGCTAAAAGAGAAATACCAATCTGAAACTAAACAAGAAGAAACTGTTTTTAGCTGTTTTAGCTAATGCATATTCCTGAACTGATAATTTTCTGTCCACACGAAGTATAGTAAAACTCCAAACAGAGACATTGAAGCCTTGGTTAAACCATAGTTTTGAAGTTGGAGACTGGTCCTGGATCTTCCCAAGTAAGCTACCAGTTCTTAGGGGAAATTTTTAGCATCTATTGCAGGGTAGAAGAAAATTTTTATTTCTGTAAAAGAAAATCCTATTTAATATTTGTTTATTTTACATGAATAAAACTGTATGTTTCATGGACCATACCTTTTCTTAATAGATCTGCGATTATTAAGTGATGAGAAGATTTTATGACTATTAAATGAAAAGGTTTAAATGATCTCTTATTGTTGTTAGAAAAGATAAAATAATTTACCTGATTTTCCGATGTGAGATGACAACCTTGAATGTGGCGACTATATGAAATCCGTCGCAAGATTGAGCAATGAGGCAGGACGGAGGTCACAATCAATTTGGTCGCAAAATGTGAAAGTAGTCATTCCCCTTGACCTAATTAAATCTATATAATTAACTATAATCTAATAACATTTTTTAATCAGCAATAACTATCAGATTAAAAAACGGATTTAAATGTTTAATATTAATACATTTTATTCAAATCATTCAACCATTAATGATTTTATTATAAAAATTAATATTAGTTTTGTTAAAATTTTAAAATATTTTTTTTTTTTTTAAATTTTTTGTTTTTGGGGCCTTTTTTTTTTTTTTTTGGGCGGGGGGGGTTAATTTTTTGGGTGGAATAAAAAAAAATATTTTTGTTGTTCCTTCCTATTATTTTTTGATCACTCATCGGTGGTCGTCTTCAGGGCAACTATAGAAACATTTAATTGTGATTAACTTTAACTTTACATAATTTTACAACAAGAAACACCTACTTACTTTTTTACACGTCCGCACACTGTGACGTGGAGCTAGAAAACTGACTTGTCCCTAGTAAATGCCTGTATAAATGCGCGCAGTTGTCTGTATCTACCTTATAATTTAGTCTTATATTTGTCGGTGTATTTATTATGTGCAGCATCTCCAAAGTGTAACGTTTGTTGTAATGTTGTTCTTGGTTTATTATATTTACTTCGTCAAAATTTGGGGAATGTCCACTGGCGGCACAGTGGGCCATAAGTGCCGTTTTTTGTATATTGGAGTGTTGACGAAGTTTATAGTCAGACCTATGTTGTGATAGTCTAGTTTTTAGCCTCGATTTGGTTGTCCCTATATACATTTTATCACAGTTTTCTTCATTGGTCCCGTTGCACGGTATTTTATATACTACCACTAACCATAGAATACATAGATGCGTCAAACTCAAGATTTTTTGATTACAAACGCTAGCCTGAGCCTGGAACCCCAGAGAACTTCGGCAAAAGCCGAACAGCCTAGAACCCCAGAGAGCGGCCGCAGCGAGAGCGAAAAACGTTTGCTCGCAGCAGTGTCGCTACGCATCGAAATTAATTCAGTCTGCCACAGATCGCAGAACGATGAACGCATGTCTGTGTCGCTGTGTTCTCGTTTTTGCATATGTATGTGTACATGCTCGTCGGTACATGCTCAGGCTTCGTAGTGTGTGTGAGACGTGAAGTTGTGCAACATCGGTTTCAATCGCTCGCTCGCAGACTTTTTGAGTTTTCGACGAGCTAGCGACAATGCGAGAATGAGATGCGTGCTTAACTACAGAACTCGACGGCACTTCTCAAAGTGTCGACGTGGCTCTGTTGTTAGTGTGCTCGCTTGGCGATCGGGCGGCCGGGGTTCGACTCCCATCTTGGTCGAAGTTATTTCATAATGCTATATATATTTTTTGATACATTTTTATTTAATTTTTATTCCCTTGCAGAGGGTATTAGAAAAATTGGTCAGATGTTTGTAACGGACAAAAGGAGACGTTTCCGACCCCATAAAGTATATAAATTCTTGATCAGCATGAGAAGCTGAGTCGATATAGCCATGTCCGTCTGTCCGTACGCGTTTTACTCAGAGAGCCGCTTTTTTCATTCTTCTTTATTGCTTATATTTTAACTATTTATATTGAAAACCTGCATAATAAAGGTCGCAGCTCAAATTCGTTATCGATTGCAATGTACAGTATGTACAATCGGTATCCAGGGAACACCACGAGAAGGCCATTGCAGTAGCAATGGGGTCATTTACGATTGACCTTCGAGTCGACTTGAGATGATTAAATTCACATTTAATCTTCTCCATGTTCCCCACCTATACCTACCTACATCTACATCTATTTAAAAAATTACCCCTGACGGACGACGGACATTCCCAGAATACCGACTCTGTTGCTTATCGACCTTTTTTATTTTTAAGACTCTAAAATTTTTATTTTCCTATTGCTTTTGTGCCTTTCAGAAGCACCGCATAAACCATCCATCAGCCATTTGCTTTTTTTCTTAAGCAGAACGAGTAGAAAATAATTTAGAATAAATTTTCGATGCTCGCTGCATTCATGGGATTCACTGTACCAATCTCGGTAATTCGGGTCCTTCTCAATATTTGAAAGGCATTCATTAATAATTTTTTCTTTTATTTTGCGCGCATGTGGGAAATTTTTAAAGAATTGATGGAAAGTCTTATAATGCTGCTTCATCAGGCTAAATAAATGATTTTGTGGGGCTTTAAGCTTTAGGTTGTTGTTTATAGTTTTAAAATGTTTGTTAATTATAAAAAATTCCGATTCCTCATAATTTGCGATCTCGTTTTTTAAAAGTTCTTTGCATGTATCGCAATTGAACTTTTGTTGGGCTTTATGCATAACAAATCCCACGAAATATCTCAATGAATTCTCAGTGGCTATACTGATTTCAGTTGGCTGTTCTTCATCAGCCTCGGATACTTCCATATTTTCATCTAAGATTATGTTAAAATCTTCGTAATACACCTGATCTTGGTCATTTACGTTTTCAATTGCCAGTTCATGCTTTGTTTCTTCAATAACATTTATTAGCATATCTTCATCTGGCTCGCAATTACCTGTTGTCGTTTTTGACGTTATTAATTTCATTGACAACATTTTGATATTATTGCATTGAATTCGAATAACATAGGATTGTTGTTTGTGCCACCCCTACTTCTTATTAGGTAAAATAGATGTTCTAGTGCATCTTGGTTTAGACGTGACAACATTAAAAAGAATACTCCGTGCCCTTCATTCCAAATATCGCTTGTAAGCATTAATATTGCGTTTATTGATAGAACTATTCCATCTAAACAATAAACTTTTCTGCGATATAGACACTTCCTAAAATAGTCTCTCATTTCTATAATGTATTTTTGGTTGTCACTGTCTTTCTGGATCGCTGATTTATTCGGATTTCTATCATAAATATTACTGCTATTCAAGCAATCAAACAACCTATTGACTTTTCTATAAATTTAGATGTGGCGATTGCCACATCTTCGCAGTCAATAAATTTGCCATGTTGAATCAATGTTTTAATGGCGGATGATACTGTTTGGCTAAATACCTGCGTTGCATATTTAACCTTCATCTTCTCGAAAGAATTTGGAAATATGTGTTTCCTTGTTAATTTTGGGCACATTCTTGTAGAAGTGTTGCTTGTGTCAATTTCAAGCAATCTCACCACTACATGCCAGGAGACTGTACCATCAGGAGTCTGAATAGAATCTCGCATTAGAATGTTTCTAATGGATTTTGTGAGGTGGGGAACATCATATATGCCATATATTTTCTGGTCATCCAGAGAAAAATAGGGTGCTTTGTTAACTATTCCAAGTTTATTAAATGCCCCTCGATTGTTTGGGCCTTGATCGCATACTACTGCTCTTATAAAAAGGCCTAGGGATCTTGCGGCTCTTATATTTGTATCTATTAATTGTGTTAACTTATGAGCAGAGAGTCCAGTAGATGCGGCTACATAGCTCAACACAAATTTCCAGTTGGCATATAGCCCCCTCACCATGAAAACACATATTTGCTTACATAAAGCGTCAGTTTTTCGTAGCCATCATCCACAAATCCTTCCACTTCATCACGGTGGGAATTATATTGCAGCCCTTTTCTAATGGAAATTTCATCAAATACTAATACGGCATTCTTGCTCTTTTCGTCCATATTTTTAAAAACAGCATGTAAATTGTTTAGTAAACTTTCATTAAGGCCCGGAACCATATTTTTTACCGGAGCCCATCTTAATAAGGACGATTTGCTTGGCAGGTTTAGCTCAAGATCGTCACGCATAAAATTATAGGCCTTCGAAGAATAAAAATTAATGCTTTGAGCAATTATTTTTTCATCTTCTATCCACGATTGCTTGTTTTTCAGTAACATAGTGCAAATCGTGTTTGAATTCTTTGATAGGCATTTTTTCTTTATATTTTCAAAAATATTTTTGTTTGAGTTTTTTTTCTTTCAGATATTTTATTTTTCTTGCCTTTTCCGTTTGCAAAAGAATTCTTAAATTTCGAATTTTTTTATTGAAAAGTTTGACTTTTTGTTTTTCTTTTCTTAAATTCTCTGACATTTCAAAGTACTTTTTCTGTAGTACGCTTCATTTTGCTCTTTTTTAAGGCAATTTGCACAAAATTCAATTTGTGTCTCAATAGAGCTGCCATTATTCTTATTTCCATAAATAATTGGACTTTCAACAATATCCATGCTGTCAACCTGGGTTGCAGCAATTGGAAAATTCAAAATTTCAGAATCTTCTGTGCAAAAATCATACACATCATAATTATTATCTCTTTCCGAGATATTCAACTTTATGTTGGTTTCTTCAAATAAGCGAAGAGTCGGTATAGCACCTGCTTTCAGATATTTTACGCGGACAAATTTGTTTTCAAAATGTAAGTTGCAAATCAACGCCTTGTCAACATTGACGTCAGATTGCAAATTACATTTTGAAACCCACTGGCGACGGACAGCCTCGTTTTTAGGAAACTTAAAAAGCCGTACGGGAAAGTGCTCTGAGCCATCTCTGTGGCTTCTCAGGCACGACTTAATAACACACTTAAGCCCACTTTTCCTACAATCACTAACCTTGTTCATATTTGCTTACTTTTTTTTTTTTTATTAAACACTAACTCACCAACCACACTTTGCAAAATCACTTGCAAAAGAAAGAAGAATGAAAAAAGCGCGGTCAAGAATAGTGCAAGCAGGAGGAGAAAAACTAGTAGATCAAAACAAATAGAGAAAGCGCGCCAAAACTAAGAAGAGGGAAGGGGCACGACTAAAACCAAAACAAAAGAGATAACAGATACGCACAGACGGACGGACAGACGGACATGGCTATATCGACTCAGCTTCTCATGCTGATCAAGAATTTATATACTTTATGGGGTCGGAAACGTCTCCTTTTGTCCGTTACAAACATCTGACCAATTTTTCTAATACCCTCTGCAAGGGAATAAAAATTAAATAAAAATGTATCAAAAAAATATATATAGCATTATGAAATAACTTCGACCAAGATGGGAGTCGAACCCCGGCCGCCCGATCGCCAAGCGAGCACACTAACAACAGAGCCACGTCGACACTTTGAGAAGTGCCGTCGAGTTCTGTAGTTAAGCACGCATCTCATTCTCGCATTGTCGCTAGCTCGTCGAAAACTCAAAAAGTCTGCGAGCGAGCGATTGAAATCCGATGTTGCACAACTTCACGTCTCACACACACTACGAAGCCTGAGCATGTACCGACGAGCATGTACACATACATATGCAAAACGAGAACACAGCGACACAGACATGCGTTCATCGTTCTGCGATCTGTGGCAGACTGAATTAATTTCGATGCGTAGCGACACTGCTGCGAGCAAACGTTTTTCGCTCTCGCTGCGGCCGCTCTCTGGGGTTCTAGGCTGTTCGGCTTTTGCCGAAGTTCTCTGGGGTTCCAGACTCAGGCTAGCGTTTGTAATCAAAAAATCTTGAGTTTGACGCATCTATGTATTCTATGGTTAGTGATACTACGTTACTCTTGTCCATTATATCAATCTTGCTTTTGTCCTATTGAAAATACTTCGTAACGTGTTGTTGGGTTTATGTGCTATCTGTATTTGTTCTGTGTCATAGCAATCCGAGTTTGCCAATCTTTCCGACAGTTGTGGGACATATGTGACGGACATAAAGCGTTTTGTCGAAACCTCTTTATTGGTTTTGTTATTGTTAGATCACTAACCATAGAATACATAGATGCGTCAAACTCAAGATTTTTTGATTACAAACGCTAGCCTGAGCCTGGAACCCCAGAGAACTTCGGCAAAAGCCGAACAGCCTAGAACCCAGAGAGCGGCCGAGCGAGAGCGAAAAACGTTGCTCACAGCACTGTCGCTACGCATCGAAAATAATTCAGTCTGCCACAGATCGCAGAACGATGAACGCATGTCTGTGTCGCTGTGTTCTCGTTTTGCATATGTATGTGTACACTCGTCGGTACATGCTCAGGCTTCGTGTGTGTGTGAGACGTGAAGTTGTACAACATCGCATTTCAATCGCTCGCTCGCAGACTTTTGAGTTTTCGACGAGCTAGCGACAATGCGAGAATGAGATGCGTGCTTAACTACAGAACTCGACGGCACTTCTCAAAGTCTCGACGTGGCTCTGTTGTTAGTGTGCTCACTTAGCGATCGGGCGGCCGGGGTTCGACTCCCATCTTGGTCGAAGTTTTTCATAATGCTTTATATATTTTTTGATACATTTTTATTTACTTTACCTCTGCAAGGGTATAAAAGGAAATAACTTTACCTCTGCAAGGGTATAAAAGGAAATAACTTTACCTCTGCAAGGGTATAAAAAGGAAATAACTTTACCTCTGCAAGGGTATAAAAGGAAATAACTTTACCTCTGCAAGGGTATAAAAAGTAAATAAAAATGTATCAAAAAAATATATAAAGCATTATGAAAAACTTCGACCAAGATGGGAGTCGAACCCCGGCCGCCCGATCGCTAAGCGAGCACACTAACAACAGAGCCACGTCGAGACTTTGAGAAGTGCCGTCGAGTTCTGTAGTTAAGCACGCATCTCATTCTCGCATTGTCGCTAGCTCGTCGAAAACTCAAAAAGTCTGCGAGCGAGCGATTGAAATGCGATGTTGTACAACTTCACGTCTCACACACTACGAAGCCTGAGCATGTACCGACACAGAGTGTACACATACATATGCAAAACGAGAACACAGCGACACAGACATGCGTTCATCGTTCTGCGATCTGTGGCAGACTGAATTATTTTCGATGCGTAGCGACAGTGCTGCGAGCAAACGTTTTTCGCTCTCGCTGCGGCCGCTCTCTGGGGTTCTAGGCTGTTCGGCTTTTTGCCGAAGTTCTCTGGGGTTCCAGGCTCAGGCTAGCGTTTGTAATCAAAAAATCTTGAGTTTGACGCATCTATGTATTCTATGGTTAGTGGTTAGATTTTAGTAAAGTCCTTATGGTGTGGTTTGGAAAGTCATTATCCTTTAAAATTCGTCGTATTTCTTGCTTCGTTTCTTCGTGAAAAATTGGGTCCGATATGTTGAGCATCCGTTGTATACAACCTCTTGCTGTATTCATTATCATCGACTTCGGATGTTTGGAGTTGAAGTTGATGATTCGTCCTGATGCTGTTGGTTTTTTGTACCATTTTAATTTTAGCTCGTTTCCTCGTCTGTGTATTGATGCGTCTAGATATGTCAATTTGTTATCATTTTCTAACTCTATTGTAAACTTTATGTTTCTGTCAAATGAATTTAGGTTGTCAAGTGTGTTTTGGATCTCGTCTTCTTTAATTATGGCAAAAAGGTCATCTACATATTTCGTCATAACTCTAGGTGGTCGCTGTAGTGTTTTCATCATTTTGTCTAAGAGTTCTTCCATAATTATATCGGCTATTATTGGTGCTGCTGGTGAGCCCATAGGCATTCTTTTAGTTGTGTGTATATGTTGTCCTTGTATTTAAAATATCTGTTCTCTTGTATACAAAAACGTACTATTTCCATGAATGTTAATTTTGGAATGTTAGTGTGCGCTTTTATTTTTATCCACTTTTCCCTAATAGTGTCAAGTGCTAATTCTATTCTATTCCAATCTTTCATCGTCGCAAATAAATGTGTCATTAATCCTTGTCTTAAATTCTGAGGCGTTCTTTACGTTGTATGTTGAGTCTGCCGTTATATTTTTTTTTAATATGTTGACTATGTATTTACATAGTCCGTATGATGGAGAACCAATTGATGAGCAGATTGGTCTCAATGGTGTACCTTCTTTATGAATTTTAGGTAATCCATATATTCTTGGTGGAATTGATGTGTTTGTTATAAGCTTATTTCGTTCGGTCCGTGAAATAAGTTCATGTTTGTATAGTTTTTCCACCAATTCGTTGTTTCTGGTCTGTAGTCTGGTGGTTGGGTCCTTCCTTAAAGTTCCATATGTATTTAAATCGTTAAGTATACTATCCATTTTTTTGTCATACTCCGTCTTATCCATTGCAACTGTCTTATTCCCTTTATCAGATGTTAAAATTAATATGTCATCATTCTGTCTAAGAAATTTCCTTGTTTGTTCCACTGTGTCTGCGTCTTCTTTGTTAGCTTGTTACGCAGCTGATCGTGCAGTACTTGACACAGTGGAACAAACAAGGAAATTTCTTAGACAGAATGACGACATATTAATTTTAACATCTGATAAAGGGAATAAGACAGTTGCAATGGATAAGACTGAGTATGACAAAAAAATGGATAGTATACTTAACGATTTAAATACATATACTTCTAAGAAATTTCCTTGTTTGTTCCACTGTGTCTGCGTCTTCTTTGTTAGCTTGTTACGCAGCTGATCGTGCAGTACTTGACACAGTGGAACAAACAAGGAAATTTCTTAGACAGAATGACGACATATTAATTTTAACATCTGATAAAGGGAATAAGACAGTTGCAATGGATAAGACTGAGTATGACAAAAAAATGGATGGTATACTTAACGATTTAAATACATATAGAACTTCAAGGAAGGACCCAACCACCAGACTACAGACCAGAAACAACGAATTGGTGGAAAAACTATACAAACATGAACTTATTTCACGGACCGAACGAAATAAGCTTATAACAAACACATCAATTCCACCAAGAATATATGGATTACCTAAAATTCATAAAGAAGGTACACCATTGAGACCAATCTGCTCATCAATTGGTTCTCCATCATACGGACTATGTAAATACATAGTCAACATATTAAAAAAAAATATAACGGCAGACTCAACATACAACGTAAAGAACGCCTCAGAATTTAAGACAAGGATTAATGACACATTTATTTGCGACGATGAAAGATTGATATCAATTGACGTAGTTTTACTTTTTCCAAGTATTCCAATAGAATTAGCACTTGACACTATTAGGGAAAAGTGGATAAAAATAAAAGCGCACACTAACATTCCAAAATTAACATTCATGGAAATAGTACGTTTTTGTATACAAGAGAACAGATATTTTAAATACAAGGACAACATATACACACAACTAAAAGGAATGCCTATGGGCTCACCAGCATCACCAATAATAGCCGATATAATTATGGAAGAACTCTTAGACAAAATGATGAAAACACTACAGCGACCACCTAGAGTTATGACGAAATATGTAGATGACCTTTTTGCCATAATTAAAGAAGACGAGATCCAAAACACACTTGATAACATAAATTCATTTGACAGAAACATAAAGTTTACAATAGAGTTAGAAAATGACAACAAATTGACATATCTAGACGCATCAATACACAGACGAGGAAACGAGCTAAAATTAAAATGGTACAAAAAACCAACAGCATCAGGACGAATCATCAACTTCAACTCCAAACATCCGAAGTCGATGATAATGAATACAGCAAGAGGTTGTATACAACGGATGCTCAACATATCGGACCCAATTTTTCACGAAGAAACGAAGGAAGAAATACGACGAATTTTAAAGGATAATGACTTTCCAAACCACACCATAAGGACTTTACTAAAATCTAACAATAACAAAACCAATAAAGAGGTTTCGACAAAACGCTTTATGTCCGTCACATATGTCCCACAACTGTCGGAAAGATTGGCAAACTCGGATTGCTATGACACAGAACAAATACAGATAGCACATAAACCCAACAACACGTTACGAAGTATTTTAAATAGGACAAAAAGCAAGATGGATATAATGGACAAGAGTAACGTAGTATATAAAATACCGTGCAACGGGACCAATGAAGAAAACTGTAATAAAATGTATATAGGGACAACCAAATCGAGGCTAAAAACTAGACTATCACAACATAGATCTGACTATAAACTTCGTCAACACTCCAATATACAAAAAACGGCACTTATGGCCCACTGTGCCGCCAGTGGACATTCCCCAAATTTTGACGAAGTAAATCTAATAGACCAAGAACAACATTACAACAAACGTTACACTTTGGAGATGCTGCACATAATAAATACACCGACAAATATAAGACTAAATTATAAGGTAGATACAGACAACTGCGCGCATTTATACAGGACTAAATCTTTTCATTAACTTTTTGGCGAATTTTTTGTGGGAAAGGTGACCGTTAGTGCAATTGGAGTTTGCATGTTTTTCCTGAGTCCATTATTGTTGTATTAAATAACATTTATTTGTTTTGTTTGCCATCGTCAGGACTATAAACATGTTTATAGTTTGCTGTTGTCCTTAAAAAAACCACCTCCTCTACTATCCACTATCCCAGTATCCGAGAGATCACTTTCCTAACTATAAAGAAGCAAAAAGGAATGCGCTTAATGATTATTTTCCCAAATTTTTCAGATAATTTTTAAACCTTTTCGAGGGTCTGACATAAGTCGTCGAGTCTTCCATAATTGTAAATAGAAATGCTTGCTGTGTACTTCAATATTTAAGCTACTCATAATTTCTTTTATTTTTATTTTTTTTCGCAAAAAATAAAATGTGAAATAAAAAGAGGACCAAGCACATAACATTATAGTGGCAATTGTTCGACTGGGCAGCCGCAGAAAAACTTTTTCTTGGCCATAAATTATGTTGAAAAATTATTATTTAAATGGCTAGTGTCGAACAGTTGAAAAGAAATTGGCCAAGAGCCAAACGAGCAGAAGGTTGCGGTGGGTGTGGGGTATGCCAACTATTGCCAAAGTTGTTAAGCAAATTATGGCCTGGCATAGAAATATTTGAAACTGTTACATTCAACCCGTTTTTCTAGAGGAGTCTGCAGGGGAGAGAGACTAAATGCCGTCGCAAAAGAGGTGAGATGCAAACGTTTGAATCTTTCGGACCAGAGCACTTAAGTGCAGCTGTCCAAATAAAATTAGTGAGCCATGACTGGCCACATTGCCTCCTTTTTTACTAATAACGTTTAAAAATATTTAGCAATGGTTTAAAAGTTTAATATGAAAGTATTTTAAAAATATACCAAACTAAAATATTTACGAATAACACTAGGTTTACACCATTAAAATAAATAATAATAGCAAGGGAGTAGTCAGCCTAACACTTTAGCAAATAAACAGAAAAGCTATAATTCAGTCTTTAAATATCAAAGCTAACATCGGCTGTGCCGAAGTTTATATACCCTTGCGGTCCATGGCCATAATATTTTTACATGTTCAAAACTCTTTTTCTGTATCTCAATTCATTCTCTTCTTCCCCATCCCCTTTTACACGCATGCCGCGATTCGCACGCATACACATATAGCACTAACCATAGAATACATAGCTGCGTCAAACTCAAGATTTTTTGATTACAAACGCTAGCCTGAGCCTGGAACCCCAGAGACCTTCGGCAAAAGCCGAACAGCCTAGAACCCCAGAGAGCGTCCGCAGCGAGAGCGAAAACCGTTCGCTCGCAGCAGTGTCGCTACGCATCGAAAATAATTCAGTCTGCCACAGATCGCAGAACGATGAACGCATGTCTGTGTCGCTGTGTTCTCGTTTTGCATATGTATGTGTACACTCGTCGGTACATGCTCAGGCTTCGTAGTGTGTGTGTGACGTGAAGTTGTACAACATCGCATTTCAATCGCTCGCTCGCAGACTTTTTGAGTTTTCGACGAGCTAGCGACAATGCGAGAATGAGATGCGTGCTTAACTACAGAACTCGACGGTACTTCTTAAAGTGTCGACGTGGCTCTGTTGTTAGTGTGCTCGCTAGGCGATCGGGCGGCCGGGGTTCCACTCCCATCTTGGTCGAAGTTTTTCATAATGCTTTATATATTTTTTTGATACATTTTTATTTACTCTTTATACCCTTGCAGAGGGTATTATAAAATTGGTCAGATGTTTGTAACGCACAGAAGGAGACGTTTCCGACCCCATATGGTATATAAATTCTTGATCAGCATGAGAAGCTGAGTAGATATAGCCATGTCCGTCTGTCCGTCCGTCTGTGCGTATGCGTTTTACTCAGCCGTCTTAAAAGCTATCGGGATGAAATTTTTTGTTGGGGTTTTTTTTTATAGATAAAGTATGAAAATCTTTAGGATCGGACCACTATATCATATAGCTCTAGAAGAAACATTTTCAAACATTACAAACATCTGACCAATTTTATAATACCCTCTGCAAGGGTATAAAAAGTAAATAAAAATGTATCAAAAAAATATATAAAGCATTATAGAAAACTTCGACCAAGATGGGAGTGGAACCCCGGCCGCCCGATCGCCTAGCGAGCACACTAACAACAGAGCCACGTCGACACTTTAAGAAGTACCGTCGAGTTCTGTAGTTAAGCACGCATCTCATTCTCGCATTGTCGCTAGCTCGTCGAAAACTCAAAAAGTCTGCGAGCGAGCGATTGAAATGCGATGTTGTACAACTTCACGTCACACACACTACGAAGCCTGAGCATGTACCGACGAGTGTACACATACATATGCAAAACGAGAACACAGCGACACAGACATGCGTTCATCGTTCTGCGATCTGTGGCAGACTGAATTATTTTCGATGCGTAGCGACACTGCTGCGAGCGAACGGTTTTCGCCTCGCTGCGGACGCTCTCTGGGGTTCTAGGCTGTTCGGCTTTTGCCGAAGGTCTCTGGGGTTCCAGGCTCAGGCTAGCGTTTGTAATCAAAAAAATCTTGAGTTTGACGCAGCTATGTATTCTATGGTTAGTGCATATAGTTTATGTTGCGTTGCGTCTGTATGTGTGCATGCGTGTGCTCTATTGATTTGATGATGACGTAGTAGGCAGCAAGCCGAACCGATTTATATCGGCTGTAACTTATGTTCTATATATCCGATCAGATTCAAATTTTGATCTGAGATTTTATATATAATACTATCATATTGGTAAATTTCATGGCGATACTCCAATTTTTGCAAAAATGTTTCCTCCAGAGCTATATGATATAGTGGTCCGATTCTGCCAATTTTCATACTTTATTTTTCCCAGGTAATAAAGATGGCTGAGTAAAACGCATACGCACAGAACGACGGACAGACGGACATGGCTATATCAACTCAGCTTCTCATGCTGATCAAGAATGTATATACTTTATAGGATCGGAAACGTCTCCTTCTGTGCGTTACAAACATCTGACCAATTTTATAATACCCTCTGCAAGGGTATAAATATGATCATTAAAAAAATTGTGACTCACAGAGATAAGTGGGAGAAGAGAATTGTTTGGAAATAAAAAAGAAAGATGCGGATACTTAAAAAGCAAAAACTTGACATGTGAGAATGCCAAACTGGCATTAAGCTGTCCCTGTATTCCCCAACGGAAATTTAAAGTTATTTGAATGGAAAAGAGATATTATTTCAAGCCGCGGCTAAATATTCTATGATTGTTAGGATTCTATTAAAAACAGAATTGGAAAACTAATTAAACGATATACGATATAGACTAGATATGAAAGAAAGTTAAACTAATATGTACTCACAGAACTTTTTGAGTGCAGGGTATTGCATAAGACTAATGAATGAGTTTTCAGAGAGTAAGAGGGAGAGAGCGAGAGAACGGCATGAGCGAAAGCTCAGTTAAAGCTCAGTTAAACGGAACAGAACGACTGGGCCCCAATATCCCTGAGCGCGCCTTTTAGCCAAGTCAAGCCGAGCTTCTGGCAGCAACAGCAGTGCGACTACTAACACGTAAGCCAAGCGATGCGGGCCAGTGAGAGAATATTGAAACGGCGAGAACAGTGGCTGGGAGCATATTTATAAACAGCAGCAACTCAAGTGTGAATTGATATTAAGGTTATGTAAGCGAAAGGCAAAACGCGAGGAGTACGTTGAAAAACAACAATAAAAGCAAGAGCAAAGTAATTGCATTTGTCAAAGTCACACGACCAGCCCGAATCGCAAATACCAGGCACGCGCGTTGAACGACTCGACGCTCACATTCCACATTCCGCAAATGGAGGGAGAGGATATCAAGGCCCAGCCACCCCGCACGCAAACGCATCCGCTGCAGGATGTCAGCCTCAATGATGATCACAATTTGGATGATGAGAAACAGACGCCCAAAAATTGCGTTAAATTCGATGATGAGGCAGATAGCAGTGAAAAGAATAATAACAGTAATGGTAGCGACAGCAGCAACTTTTGAGATCCCACACAACAACGCGCAACAACAACGCGCAACAACAACAGCAAAACAAGTTATCCCTGCCAGCGGTAGAAGCAGCAGCAGCAACAACACCTGTCCAAGTGAGTAATTCTCTCTGGCGCTCTCTCACCAAGAATCTCTATCAGCTTCCCACAACTCTTTCATTCTTACTTACTCTTTATTTGTCATGGGGGGCGACACAAACGCATTGCCTAGCATTCCAATTCCAATATGTGGCCCTTTCTGTAAATAGAGTTGTGGTCACAGTAAACACTTGCTAAAGAGATCGCCCAATTGTCAGTCATTAGATTATATGAAAAGTAGAATGCTTCAATAGAATACGAGTGAGACTTTTTTTAGAAATTAAAGAAAATTTCAACTAGAACTTTCCTTAGCCATAGCGATAATTCACTGTGCAGTTTTGAAGTTGACTAATGAAGTTGTTACGAAACGGTTTGGGTTTTTTCTCTCCTGATATTTCTTTCTTTCTCTCTCATCTCGTGTATGCCTTGCAAGCAGAAACAGCTTAGAACAAAAGGCAATGCGATTGAAACTTTAGGTAGAACTTAGTGAAGTAAGTTCAAGCCCATCCGGTGGAACACCGTGATTTGACTCACTGACAGCCACTTCGCCTTGGAGTGACACGTCACAGGGCAAACATATGGGCGAGCGGGTTGGAAGAGACCAAGAGCCACTCGGAGCAATATCAATATATAGCATTTACTTTTGTCTTTTCTCTGATCAGTTGACTTGTTTTTATACCCTTGCAGAGGGTATTATAAAATTGGTCAGATGTTTGTAACGCACAGAAGGAGATGTTTCCGACCCTATAAAGTATATATTATTGATCAGCATGAGACGCTGAGTTGATATAGCCATGTCCGTCTGTCCGTCCGTCTGTCCGTCCGTCTGTGCGTATGCGTTTTACTCAGCCATCCTAAGAGCTATCGGGATGAAATTTTTTTGGGCGCTTTTTATTACCTGGGAAAAATAAAGTACGAAAATTGGTTGAATCTGAGCACTATATCATATAGCTCTGGAGGAAACATTTTTTGCAAAAATTTGAGTATCCCCATGAAATTTACCAATATGATAGTATTATATATAAAATCTCAGATGCCAAAATTTGAATCTGATCGGATACATAGAACACAAGTTACAGCCGATATAAATCGGTTCGGCATGCTGCCTACTACAATCATCATCAAATCAACAGAGAGCACACGCATGCACACATACAGACGCAACGCTAAATAAACTATACAGTATGTCAAGTAATTCTTTGCAAGATGAAAAAAAGTCACACTAATTCATTTTCAGCTTAAGATTTATTATAAACGATTACTTTTTTTCAACAAATTTTTTTGGTAACTTATAGATATAACTATTCATAACAAATATAAGGCACAAATATTTCAAATTTTCATGCAAAAGGAACAAAAAAAATAAACAAAAAAGAAAATTCGTTGAAATTCACACTGTCAATTAATTCTTTGCAAATGCAAACAATTATTTGAAGTCAACTTAAAACTAGGAAAATATTATTTTTATACCCTTGCAGAGGGTATTATAAAATTGGTCAGATGTTTGTAACGCACAGAAGGAGACGTTTCCGACCCTATATATATATTCTTGATCAGCATGAGAAGCTGAGTTGATATAGCCATGTCCGTCTGTCCGTCTGACCGTCTGTCCGTCCGTCTGTGCTGCCTACTACGTCATCATCAAATCAACAGAGCACACGCATGCACACATACAGACGCAACGCTGCATAAACTATATGTGTATGCGTGCGAGTCGTGGCATGCGTGTAAAGGGGATGGGGAAGAAGAAGAAGAAATTGAAATGATATTTGAAAGGTTCTGTGCATTAATGAATTGAGATACAGAAAAAGAGTTTGGAACACGTAAACATGGACTTAAGAGCTATCAGGATGAAATTTTTTTTTGGGAGCTTTTATTACCTTGGAAAAATAAAGTATGAAAATTGGCAGAAACGGACCACTATATCACATAGCTCTGGAGGAAACATTTTTGCAAAAATTGGAGTATCGCCATGAAATTTACCAATATGATAGTTATTATATATAAAATCTCAGATCCCAAAATTTGAATCTGATCGGATATAAAAACACAAGTTACATCCGATATAAATCGCTTCGGCTTGCTGCCACTACGTCATCATCAAATCAATAGAGCACACACATGCACACATGCAGACGCAACGCTACATAAACTATATGTGTATGCGTGCAAATCACCGGCATGCGTATAAAAGGGGATGGGGAAGAAGAAGAAGAAATTGAAATGATATTTGAAAAGGTTCTGTGCAATTCATTAGAATTGAGATACAGAAAAAGAGTTTGGAACATGTAAAAATATTATGGCCATGGACTGCAAGGGTATATAAACTTCGGCACAGCCGATGTTAGCTTCTTTGATATTTGTTTTTATACCCTTGCAGAGGGTATTATAAAATTGGTCAGATGTTTGTAACGCACAGAAGGAGACGTTTCCGACTATATAAAGTATATATAGTCATATATCCAACTTCAATACCCAATAACTAATAAATTTTTCGCCCCCTAAAATTTATAACTTTAAAGTAAACATCCGTTTTTTTTTTATAAACACTTGGACACTTGCAATAACAATTGTCCCCCTTAAAATCAAAGCGTGTGAACGCTAACTCATAATGAAGTAAGTAAGTCGTCTCGCCGACTTGGATATACCATACACCAGTAAAACAAATATTTTAAATTTATAATAACCAATGCATTTTCGTATTTTTAAAAAAAACTGTTCACATGCTTTTCACAAGCATATCTTAGTATTTCGCTCACTCAAGCATTCGAGCACCTAGCGCCCCCACCAGCCAACGGCCGCCTCCGGCCATATGGAAAAACGTTTATATGCATAACTTGACTATTTTTATTCCGATTTTGATCAAATTTGGTATTTTGCTTGATATTAGTATCAAATTTAAGTGTGCTAAATTTGATTGCACAAGGTTGAAAATTACGGGAGATAATCGAGTTTTTTCAAATTACGGGGGCGGAGGGGCGTGGCAAAATCTTTACACATCAAAACTGTGCGCAATTACTAAGCAAATATACATACCAAATTTTGTGTCTCTAGCTAGAATAGTTTTTGAGAAAATCGGTTTTATTTAATTTGCGGGGGCGGTAGGGGGCGTGGCAAAATTTTTACAAATACAAAATGTGCGCATTTACTTAACAAATATACATACCAAATTTTGTGTCTCTAGTTGCTATAGTGTTTGAGAAAATCGGTTTTATTTGATTTGCGGGGGCGGTAGGGGGCGTGGCAAAATTTTTATAAATACAAAATGTGCGCGTTTACTAAGCAAATATACATACCAAATTTTTGTGTCTCTAGTTGCTATGGTGTTTGATCATTTGCGGGGGCGGTAGGGGGCGTGGCAAACATTTGAAACAAACTCGATAAGCGTACATATGACACGAGTCTACATACCAAATTTGGTGGCTCTAGCTCTTATAGTCTCCGAGATCTAGGTGTTCATACAGACGGACGGACGGACGGACGGACGGACGGACGGACGGACAGACGGACATGGCTAGATCGTCTCGGCTGTTGATGCTTATCAAGAATATATATACTTTATGGGGTCGGAAAAGCTTCCTTCTGCCTGTTACATACATTTTAGCGACTTTAATATACCATTTCACCCTATGGGTGTATGGTATAATTAAAACACAGGCCATTAAAATCCGTTTTATTCATAAACAATTGAACACTTGCAATAAGAATTATAATTGTCACCCAAAAATTAAAAGCGTGAGAACGCTAATTCAGCATTAAAATTCGGGCCAATCAAATCACATCAATATCGATCACGCCATTTAAGGGCTCACAAATTTAGCCTATAAATATTACTATAAGACATTTTTGTACTTCAGTTTTAAGTTTTTCGTTCAACGAATAAAGTCCCCGCTTTTAACTCGAACAAACAATATCTTTTTTTTCCTTTTGGAAAGACCAGATATTTAATTGGCGCAGTCGGTAGGATCGGTAAAAGTGAACTTGTTATTCTATCCGTGTGACACATAGAATTATTATAGGTGTGTTACATAGAACTAGAGAATAATCACTATAAAAATCCGATCCGACATCAAGAACTTACGGGGAGTGCTCAAAAGCCTACAACAGTGGAAAATATTTACGCCAACAGTGCGCGAAAAATTTCCTCTACTGTGTGTTACAAAAATAAACTCCAATTGTGGAACAAAAACGCATATTTGTGTGTGTTCGTGGAGGGGCGGAACGATCCCAATAAAACACAAGTCGTTGGCTGGTGCCAATTTCTTCTGGGTATGGTGAGCGGGTGATGAATTAAGAACGCGCGATAAATTCGGTTAAAAAAAACTTATACTTTATTAAATATTCACAGGTGGCCCGACACACACGAAATGGTTCGGGTTAAAAATATGAAGTTCGAGATTACAAATCAGAAGGAGAAGAACGGGTGTTCGGGTGAAAAACTCGGACTAGATTAAATGGCGATGCCCATGGGAAAAAACCAGTCACCCCTCCTGGTGTGACCGTAGCTGCCGAGGATAAAAAAACCCTCCTCACTCCTCACTGCTCTTCGCCGCTCACTGCTGTTCACCCGGTGGCGTGAACATACCGCCCCCCTTGCAACATGTTGCAATTGCCACCCTGGACATATGTAGGATGGGGGACGGCAGCGTTCTGGAGCGCCTAGATCCCACAGGAGCCGGAGACGACCCATCCGAACACGGTGCTCTGGGCTGCGGGAGTACCGCTATGACCGGGCACACAGCCTGGTTGGATGACCTCAGGATAGAGGTCTGCCCCGAGCACCACGGACACCGAAGCCGGCCGATAGAAATAGGGGTCGGCCAGGATCAGGGTGGCGAGTTTCTCCCGGACCGGCGCTGACACTTCCAGGATGGGGGTGCGGATGAGCAGGTCCTCTTTGACCCGGAATATAACATTCCTCCGGAACGTATTGTCGGACCTCGCCTCGAGGACTGCCGTGCAGGCTTGGTCGACCCCGACCTTGGTCACAGCCAACCCCAGAGACCGGGCAAAAGAAAGATTGATGCGGCTCTTAGCCGCAGACGCATCGAGGAGGACGCGGGTCTCGAAGGAATTCGAGCCGTTGCACAACCGGAGGATTGCTGTTGGCATGACAGTCGTCGTCCTGGCGTGGAGCAGGGAGAAGAGAGAGATCTCGGCTGCGCCTTCTAGAGAAGCGGAGCGGTCGGAAGATGATCGGGAACGGGGTTATGGCGGTGGTGCTGCACGTCCGGAGTAGGGTAGTTGGCTGCGACGCCGGGCCGAGGCGCGTTGTCTCGGAGGTTCAGGAAGCGCTGACACTGCCGGAGTGCGTGAATCCCCGGCAGACCCGGCATCGGTACGCGTTCGACCCATGTGGAGCAGATCGTTTGCTGCGGTGGTACGGCAGACGCGTGGGGGCCATGCCGCTGTGAACGGGCGAGCTGAACGAACTGCAACGAAAGAAATTACGGAGGGGAGAGTGGATTCGCCCTAAGCGCCACTCGTTGGAGGGGAGATTATCTTCGGACACGACCACGAGGTCGCCGGTCTGGAGGCTGCGAGTCGGTAATTTCCACTTATTCCGTTTGTGGAGCTCCTTGAGGTACTCACTCTTCCATCGGCGGCAGATTCCATCTGCTGGATTGCCTTCAGTCGCTGCCATCGGTTGATCAGCGACATAGGGCTCAACCAGACTTTCCGGTTCCGTAATGGATAAGAGTGGTCCTCCAATCAGGAAATGCCCCGGGCTTATGGCCAGCAGATCCTCTGGGTCCTCGCTCATGGGAGAAATTGGCCTGGAGTTTAGGCACGCTTCGATCCTACACAGGAGAGTGGAGAGTTCCTCGAACGTGTACTTGACAGTGGAAGAAGACTTGTAAAACAGGGTCTTAAAACTTTTGACCCCTGCTTCCCACAGTTCTCCCATATGGGGCGCGCTGGGCGGAATGAACTGCCAGGATAAAATGTGCTTGGGAAATGCCTTCATTATCTCCAAGCACGGTGGCGTTCAGGAAGTCTTTTCGAGCGCCTTTGAGGCCCCCTACGAAGGTTTGCCATTGTCGGAGTAAATGCGCTGTGGGCATTGTCTCCGTGCGACAAACCGAGCGAAGGCTGCAAGAAACCGTTCAGTGGTGAGATCGGAGGTAGCCTCGAGATGGATCGCCTTCGTGCTGAAACACACAAAGACGCAGACATAACCCTTAGTTATGAGACACGCACGCCCGGTGTAATTCTTTATCTCGAACGGCCCGGCGAAGTCAATGCCCGTGTGGGTGAAGGGCCTGGAGTACGTGATGCGCTCTCGGGGAGATCACCCATCATCTGAGTCTGTAGTCGTCGACGATGAACGATGCAGACTTTGCACCTTGTTGTGTAGGACTTCACCAGGTTCTTGACCCGTAGGACCAGAATTTGGTGCGCAGATACCGCACCATCAGTTGATTGCCGCCATGCAACGTGATGCGGTGGGCGAATTCGACAAGCAGGCGAGTAAAATGAGTACTATAGGGGAGGAGAATAGGGTGACGTTCATCATACCGGAGGGACTCTCACGCGCGGCCGGAGTCGTCCGCAGGAGCGGGAGTACCCCATGCTGGTCGAGAAATGGATTCAAGTTAAGTAGCGCGCTGGATGATGGCAGAGGTCGCCCTTCTTAGGAAGCGCCGTATCTCCGCAGTATTCCCAACGCTGAGAGGTCCGAATCAAAGGCGCGCTCGGCGGAGAGAAGTTCGTCATTGGTGAGGCGGACCGTGGAAGGCGTCGGAAATCCTTTTTGGTGGCGAAGCGTAGGACGTACCGCGATGACTCGCAATGCCCTACCGTAGTCGAGAAACGTTCGCCGACGTCATCGAGTAGGGTGGTCGCGGTGGTGTGGCACTGGACTCGCTGCTCCAGCTGGGTGTCTGGGAGTTCATGGAGGGAGGGAGGATGGCCAATATTCGGGGCTCGCTGGAGCCAGTCCGGCCCATGCCACCAGAGGCTGCTAGGCGATGACTCGGCACCCCGGAGACTCCGGCTCGCCAGATCAGCGGGGGTTCCATCCTCGGAACGCACATGTGCCCAGCTTTGGCCACTGGTGCTTTTGGAGATGCTGGATACCCCGATTGGCCACGACGGTGGACCAGACTACACGGCGAGTTTTATTGAGCCAAGCCAACACGATGGTAGAGTCGATTCAAAACTGGGAGTTTGCAGGTGGGATTGGGAGTTCAGGAACGATCGACGCCCCCCAGAGATCGGCCCCAGCAAAGCCGCGCTCCGCACAACTCCGGCCGAGGCATGGCGAGACTGTCTTGACTGGAGCTACACGGGTCTTAGCCGTTAATAAATGGATTCTTGCTTGATTGCCGTACCGAACCCGCACATATAGGGCTGCTCCATACGCTTTCTGTGACGCGTCACAGAAGCCATGAAGACTCCCACGAGGCTTGTCGCTTGGTGTTCCAGCCAACGGGGGATGCGGAGTTGACTGAGGCCTGGGTAATCCTGCAAGTTACATTGGCCAATGCTGCAGCAGGAGAGGCGGCAGCACATCATCCCAGCCCAGTTCGGTTAGCCAGATTTGCGCATGAATATCTTCGCTCGGATAACGAATGGGGCTAGGAACCGGAAAGTCTGGTTGTCAGCCTATGCTCGCTGATCAACCGATGGCGGCAGCGACTCGAAGGCAATCCAGCAGATGGAATCTGCCGCCGATGGAAGAGTGAGTACCTCCAAGGAGCTCCACAAACGGAATAAGTGGAAATTACCGACTCGCAGCCTCCAGACCGGCGACCTCGTGGTCGTGTCCGAAGATAATCTCCCCTCCAACGAGTGGCGCTTAGGGCGAATCCACTCTCCCCTCCGTAATTTCTTTCGTTGCAGTTCGTTCCGCTCGCCCGTTCACAGCGGCATGGCCCCACGCGTCTGCCGTACCACCGCAGCAAACGATCTGCTCACATGGGTCGAACGCGTACCGATGCCGGGTCTGCCGGGGGATTCACGCACTCCGGCAGTGTCAGCGCTTCCTGAACCTCCGAGACAACGCGCCTCGGCCCGGCGTCGCAGCCAACTACCCTACTCCGGACGTGCAGCACCACCGCCATAACCCCGTTCCCGATCATCTTCCGACCGCTCCGCTTCTCTAGAAGGCGCAGCCGAGATCTCTCTCTTCTCCCTGCTCCACGCCAGGACGACGGCTGTCATGCCAACAGCAATCCTCCGGTTGTGCAACGGCTCGAATTCCTTCGAGACCCGCGTCCTCCTCGATGCGTCTGCGGCTAAGAGCCGCATCAATCTTTCTTTTTGCCCGGTCTCTGGGGTTGGCTGTGACCAAGGTCGGGGTCGACCAAGCCTGCACGGCAGTCCTCGAGGCGAGTCCGACAATACGTTCGGAGGAATGTTATATTCGGGTCAAAGAGGACCTGCTCATCCGCACCCCCATCCTGGAAGTGTCAGCGCCGGTCCGGGAGAAACTCGCCACCCTGATCCTGGCCGACCCCTATTTCTATCGGCCGGCTTCGGTATCCCGTGGTGCTCGGGGCAGACCTCTATCCTGAGGTCATCCAACCAGGCTGTGTGCCCGGTCATAGCGGTACTCCCGCAGCCCAGAGCACCGTGTTCGGATGGGTCGTCTCCGGCTCCTGTGGGATCTAGGCGCTCCAGAACGCTGCCGTCCCCATCCTACATATGTCAGGGTGGCAATTGCAACATGTTGCAAGGGGGGCGGTATGTTCACGCCACCGGGTGAACAGCAGTGAGCGGCGAAGAGCAGTGAGGAGTGAGGAGGGTTTTTATCCTCGGCAGCTACGGTCACACCAGGAGGGGTGACTGGTTTTTCCCATGGGCATCGCCATTTAATCTAGTCGAGTTTTTCACCCGAACACCCGTTCTTCTCCTTCTGATTTGTAATCTCGAACTTCATATTTTAACCCGAACCATTTCGTGTGTGTCGGGCCACCTGTGAATATTTAATAAAGTATAAGTTTTTTTAACCGAATTTATCGCGCGTTCTTAATTCATCACCCGCTCACCATACCCAGAAGAAATTGGCACCAGCCAACGACTTGTGTTTTATTGGGATCGTTCCGCCCCTCCACGAACACACAAATATGCGTTTTTGTTCCACAATTGGAGTTTATTTTTGTAACACACAGTAGAGGAAATTTTTCGCGCACTGTTGGCGTAAATATTTTCCACTGTTGTAGGCTTTTGAGCACTCCCCGTAAGTTCTTGATGTCGGATCGGATTTTTATAGTGATTATTCTCTAGTTCTATGTAACACACCTATAATAATTCTATGTGTCACACGGATAGAATAACAAGTTCACTTTTACCGATCCTACCGACTGCGCCAATTAAATATCTGGTCTTTCCAAAAGGAAAAAAAAAAGATATTGTTTGTTCGAGTTAAAAGCGGGGACTTTATTCGTTGAACGAAAACTTAAAACTGAAGTACAAAAATGTCTTATAGTAATATTTATAGGCTAAATTTGTGAGCCCTTAAATGGCGTGATCGATATTGATGTGATTTGATTGGCCCGAATTTTAATGCTGAATTAGCGTTCTCACGCTTTTAATTTTTGGGTGACAATTATAATTCTTATTGCAAGTGTTCAATTGTTTATGAATAAAACGGATTTTAATGGCCTGTGTTTTAATTATACCATACACCCATAGGGTGAAATGGTATATTAAAGTCGCTAAAATGTATGTAACAGGCAGAAGGAAGCTTTTCCGACCCCATAAAGTATATATATTCTTGATAAGCATCAACAGCCGAGACGATCTAGCCATGTCCGTCTGTCCGTCCGTCCGTCCGTCCGTCCGTCCGTCCGTCCGTCTGTATGAACACCTAGATCTCGGAGACTATAAGAGCTAGAGCCACCAAATTTGGTATGTAGACTCGTGTCATATGTACGCTTATCGAGTTTGTTTCAAATGTTTGCCACGCCCCCTACCGCCCCCGCAAATGATCAAACACCATAGCAACTAGAGACACAAAATTTGGTATGTATATTTGCTTAGTAAACGCGCACATTTTGTATTTATAAAAATTTTGCCACGCCCCCTACCGCCCCCGCAAATCAAATAAAACCGATTTTCTCAAACACTATAGCAACTAGAGACACAAAATTTGGTATGTATATTTGTTAAGTAAATGCGCACATTTTGTATTTGTAAAAATTTTGCCACGCCCCCTACCGCCCCCGCAAATTAAATAAAACCGATTTTCTCAAAAACTATTCTAGCTAGAGACACAAAATTTGGTATGTATATTTGCTTAGTAATTGCGCACAGTTTTGATGTGTAAAGATTTTGCCACGCCCCCTCCGCCCCCCGTAATTTGAAAAAACTCGATTATCTCCCGTAATTTTCAACCTTGTGCAATCAAATTTAGCACACTTAAATTTGATACTAATATCAAGCAAAATACCAAATTTGATCAAAATCGGAATAAAAATAGTCAAGTTATGCATATAAACGTTTTTCCATATGGCCGGAAGTGGCCGTTGGCTGGTGGGGGCGCTAGGGTGCTCGAATGCTTGAGTGAGCGAAATACTAAGATATGCTTGTGAAAAGCATGTGAACAGTTTTTTATAAAATACGAAAATGCATTGGTTATTATAAATTTAAAATATTTGTTTTACTGGTGTATGGTATATCCAAGTCGGCGAGACGACTTACTTACTTCATTATGAGTTAGCGTTCACACGCTTTGATTTTAAGGGGGACAATTGTTATTGCAAGTGTCCAAGTGTTTATAAAAAAAACGGATGTTTACTTTAAAGTTATAAATTTTAGGGGGCGAAAAATTTATTAGTTATTGGGTATTGAAGTTGGATATATGACTATATATACTTTATATAGTCGGAAACGTCTCCTTCTGTGCGTTACAACCATCTGACCAATTTTATAACACCCTCTGCAAGGGTATAAAAACAAATATCAAAGAAGCTAACATCGGCTGTGCGGAAGTTTATATACCCTTGCAGTCCATGGCCATAATATTTTTACATGTTCCAAACTCTTTTTCTGTATCTCAATTCTAATGAATTGCACAGAACCTTTCAAATATCATTTCAATTTCTTCTTCTTCTTCCCCATCCCCTTTTATACGCATGCCGCGATTTGCACGCATACACATATAGTTTATGTAGCGTTGCGTCTGTATGTGTGCATGTGTGTGCTCTATTGATTTGATGATGACGTAGTGGCAGCAAGCCGAAGCGATTTATATCGGATGTAACTTGTGTTTTATATATCCGATCAGATTCAAATTTTGGGATCTGAGATTTTATATATAATACTATCATATTGGTAAATTTCATGGCGATACTCCAATTTTTGCAAAAATGTTTCCTCCAGAGCTATGTGATATAGTGGTCCGTTTCTGCCAATTTTCATACTTTATTTTTCCAAGGTAATAAAAAGCTCCCAAAAAAAATTTCATCCCGATAGCTCTTAAGTCCATGTTTTACATGTTCCAAACTCTTTTTCTGTATCTCAATTCATTAATGCACAGAACCTTTCAAATATCATTTCAATTTCTTCTTCTTCTTCCCCATCCCCTTTTACACGCATGCCACGACTCGCACGCATACACATATAGTTTATGCAGCGTTGCGTCTGTATGTGTGCATGCGTGTGCTCTGTTGATTTGATGATGACGTAGTAGGCAGCACAGACGGACGGACAGACGGTCAGACGGACAGACGGACATGGCTATATCAACTCAGCTTCTCATGCTGATCAAGAATATATATATAGGGTCGGAAACGTCTCCTTCTGTGCGTTACAAACATCTGACCAATTTTATAATACCCTCTGCAAGGGTATAAAAATAATATTTTCCTAGTTTTAAGTTGACTTCAAATAATTGTTTGCATTTTGCAAAGAATTAATTGACAGTGTGAATTTCAACGAATTTTCTTTTTTTGTTTATTTTTTTTGTTCCTTTTGCATGAAAATTTGAAATATTTGTGCCTTATATTTGTTATGAATAGTTATATCTATAAGTTACCAAAAAAATTTGTTGAAAAAAAGTAATCGTTTATAATAAATCTTAAGCTGAAAAATGAATTAGTGTGACTTTTTTCATCTTGCAAAGAATTACTTGACATACTGTATAGTTTATTTAGCGTTGCGTCTGTATGTGTGCATGCGTGTGCTCTCTGTTGATTTGATGATGACGTAGTAGGCAGCAAGCCGAACCGATTTATATCGGCTGTAACTTGTGTTCTATGTATCCGATCAGATTCAAATTTTGGCATCTGAGATTTTATATATAATACTATCATATTGGTAAATTTCATGGGGATACTCAAATTTTTGCAAAAATGTTTCCTCCAGAGCTGTATGATATAGTGCTCCGATTCAACCAATTTTCGTACTTTATTTTTCCCAGGTAATAAAAAGCGCCCAAAAAAATTTCATCCCGATAGCTCTTAAGATGGCTGAGTAAAACGCATACGCACAGACGGACGGACAGACGGACATGGCTGTATCAACTCAGCGTCTCATGCTGATCAAGAATATATATACTTTATAGGGTCGGAAACGTCTCCTTCTGTGCGTTACAAACATCTGACCAATTTTATAATACCCTCGCAAGGGTATAAAAACAAGTCAACTAATCAGAGAAAAGACAAAAGTAAATGCTATATATTGATATTGCTCCGACTGGCTCTTGGTCTCTTCCAACCCGCTCGCCCATATGTTTGCCCTGTGACGTGTCACTCCAAGGCGAAGTGGCTGTCAGTGAGTGAAATCACTTACTTCACTAAGTTCTACCTAAAGTTTCAATCGCATTGCCTTTTGTTCTAAGCTGTTTCTGCTTGCAAGGCATACACGAGATGAGAGAGAAAGAAAGAAATATCAGGAGAGAAAAAACCCAAACCGTTTCCTAACAACTTCATTAGTCAACTTCAAAACTGCACAGTGAATTATCGCTAAGGCTAAGGAAAGTTCCAGTTGAAATTTTCTTTAATTTCTAAACAAAGTCTCATTCGTATTCTATTGAAGCATTCTACTGTTCATATAATCTTATGACTGACAACTGGGCGATCTCTTTAGCAAGTGTTTACTGTGACCACAACTCTATTTACAGAAAGGGCCCCATTTTGGAATTGGAATGCTACGCAATTCGTTTGTGTCACCCCCCATGACAAATAAAGAGTAAGTAAGAATGAAAGAGTTGTGGGAAGCTGATAGAGATTCTTGGTGAGAGAGCGCCAGAGAGATTTACTCACTTGGACAGGTGTTGTTGCTGCTGCTGCTTCTACCGCTGGCAGAGATAACTTGTTCTGCTGTTGTTGTTGCGCGTTGTTGTGTGGGATCTCCAAAGTTGCTGCCGCTACCATTACCGTTATTATTCTTTTCACTGCTATCTGCCTCATCATCGAATTTAACGCAATTTTTGGGCGTCTGTTTCTCATCATCCAAATTGTGATCATCATTGAGGCTGACATCCTGCAGCGGATGCGTTTGCGTGCGCGGTGGCTGGGCCTTGATATCCTCTCCCTCCATTTGCGGAATGTGGAATGTGAGCGTCGAGTCGTTCAACGCGCGTGCCTGGTATTTGCGATTCGGGCTTGTCGTGTGACTTTGACAAATGCAACTACTTTGCTCTTGCTTTTATTGTTGTTTTTCAACGTACTTCTCGCGTTTTGCCTTTCGCTTACATAACCTTAATATCAATTCACACTTGAATTGCTGAGCTCACGACTGAGCTCAACGCTCACCTGTTGGTAGATAGCAGCTTTAACTGAGCTTTCGCTCATGCCGTTCTCTCACTCTCTCCTTCTTACTCTCTGATAACTCATTCATTAGTCTTATGTAATACCCTGCACTCAAAAAGTTTTGTGAGTACATATTAGTTTAACTTTCTTTCATATCTAGTCTATATCGTATTTCGTTTAATTAGTTTTCCAATTCTGTTTTTAATAGATTCCTAACACTCATAGAATAATTAGTCGCGGCTTGAAATAATATCTCTTTTCCACTCAAATAACTTTAAATTTCCGTTGGGGAATACAGAGAATTTTTTTTTTTTTTTTTTTTTTTTTTTTTTTTCCAATCCTTTTTTTTCCCCCCCTTTTTTTTCACAATTTTTTTATATTTTTACCCAAGGGTATTAAAGTTTGTAACGCACAGACGTTTCCGCCCCTATAAAGTATATACATTCTTGATCAGCATGAGAAGCTGAGTTGATATAGCCATGTCCGTCTGTCCGTCCGTCTATGCGTATGCGTTTTACTCAGCCATCTTAAGAGCTATCGGGATGAAATTTTTTTTGGGCTTTTTATTACCTGGGAAAAATAAAGTATGAAAATTGGCAGAATCGGACCACTATATCATATAGCTCTGGAGGAAACATTTTTGCAAAAATTGGAGTATCGCCATGAAATTTACCAATATGATAGTATTATATATAAAATCTCAGATCCCAAAATTTGAATCTGATTGGATATATAGATCCAATCGGCTTATCGGCTGATAAGTTACAGCCGATATAAATCGGTTCGGCTTGCCTACTACGTCATCATCAAATCAATAGAGCACACGCATGCAACCATACAGACGCAACGCTACATAAACTATATGTGTATGCGTGCGAATCGCGGCATGCGTGTAAAAGGGGATGGGGAAGAAGAGAATGAATTGAGATACAGAAAAAGAGTTTGGAACATGTAAAAATATTATGGCCATGGACTGCAAGGGTATATAAACTTCGGCACAGCCGATGTTAGCTTCTTTGATATTTTTAATTATTTTTGCAAATTTTTGAGCTATCCTTATGTACTGTTTGTATCCTTTTTTTATTATTCCTAATTTTTATATTGTTGTTCTTAGATATTTCTACAACTTCGAATGGTCCTAAATATGAAACAAGCTTATGACCAGCTTCGTTTTTTAAAAAAAACTTATCTCCTATTTCTATTTTAAGATCTGCTGACTTAGTGTCATAAAAATTTTTCTGGTTTTCCTTACGTTTTTCTAACATTATTCCTGCTCTACTGTATGCTAATTCTAATCTAAACTTAACTTATTTAGGATAATCATCTACGTTATATAATGGTTCTATTCTATTTATGCTATTAAAATGGATTGGTAAATTATTTTGCTTACCAAATACAAGTTCATAGGGACAGTATTTGTGTGTTACTGATGGAGTTCTGTTAAAACAGTACACAAAATATTGTAACCATATGTCCCAATCAGTTTTATCTACGGATATATATATGATTGAATGTACTCATTGAATGTCCTATGACTTCTTTCAACGGTACCCAAGGTCTGGTAGTGGTGTGCAGTAGACGTAATGTTGTCTATTTTTAAATATTTGCACAAGTTATTTATTATTGAATTTTTGTATTCTGTTCCCATGTCCGTAATGAACGTCTTCATTGGACCGTACTTCAGAATGAATGATTCAAAAATAGCTTTCGAGATTGTTGTAGCGCTTTTATTGGGAACTGGTATTGCTACTAGGTATTGTCACATTGTTTCATAGATGGTCTGCTTGAGTTGTCCCTAACTCAAATAAATCCTGTCCGGAATAGTCGTAACAGATCACTAGATCTGGTATTTGTGTTGGATTCCTCCAACTGCGATGTTTCCAGGACTGATCCCTTAGTTATCCCCGAAGACAACTTTCATGCAACTCTGGATATAACCATTGACCTTCCTCTTGGGGTTATGTCTCGACATAATAACTCGATGCCTCCAACCCTATGTTTTCGCAAGGCAAACTTTACTAAACTTAAAAAACTCTTGTTAACTAATGATTGGACATATCTGTATACTTGCACTGATATGGACTCCGCCATTTCTGTCTTCTATAAAACTCTTGAGTCGTTCTTTGATGTTTGTGTCCCGCGTGTGACTCTAGGATGGTCTGATAGACCTCCTTGGTTCTCACGTGAGTTATGTAACTTGAAGAACGTAAAATCGAGATGTTATAAAAGATTTAAAAAAATCCGGTAAAGCATCGGATTTTTCCCTATATGTAGTTGCTCGATCAAATTTTATGGTGCTGAATTCACATTGCTATAAGGATTATCTTCAGCGATGTAAACTCAAGTTTTCTCGCGATCCTAAGCAATTTTATAAATTTGTAAATGTTAAACGTAAGACATCAGTGCACCCGTCTTACTTGTCTTTCGAAAACAATAAAGCTGACAATGATCAGGCAATTGCCGACATGTTTGCTGATTTTTTCAAAACAACTTATTCCTCTTCTTATCCTCATCACTTGCAATCGTCTAATTGCATTTTAGACCTTGTGTTTGATGAAAGTTCGGTTCTTAGCGCCTGGCCCTGATGGAATACCAGGCTGCGTATTAAGGTTTTGCGCGGAGGCCCTATGTAAGCCAATACTTAATTTGTTTACACTGTCCGTCACATCTTCCGCCTTCCCGCCTATCTGGAAGGAAGCATATATTATTCCTCTTCATAAAAAGGGGAAGAAGTCCGAAGCCTCCAATTATAGGGGTATTTCTAAATTGTCTGCCATACCCAAAGCATTTGAGAAAATAATAACATCTCAATTGCAGCATTTTTGTAGCTCAATCATTTCGTCATCCTAACATGGGTTTAAGAAACGTAGATTGACAACTACTAACCTATTAGAATTTACATCTCACTCAATCAAAGGGTTCAAGACTGCCGTGCAAACTGACGTCATTTATACTGACTTCAGCAAGGCCTTTGACTCTGTTAATCATACTCTGCTTTTATATAAATTAAACGCACTTGGCATCCCCAGCCTTTTGCTAGATTGGATTCTTCAATATCTTTCTAAGCGTACACAAAAGGTCCTCTTTAAGTCTTCATTTTCTACGACCATCCAAGTGACCTCTGGAGTACCTCAGGGTAGTCATTTGGGTCCATTGCTATTCACTCTTTTTATAAATGGTCTTCCATTGGTAGTGTCACATTTTCGGGTGCTTATGTACGCGGATGATGTCAAGCTTTACCTCAGTTTTAAAGACATATCGTCTTCCTACTTCAATCGGATCTTAATGATCTTCAGAGTTGGTATGAAACAAACCTATTAAACCTTAACGGCTCTAAATGTACTTTTATAGACGGCTCTTTTTACTTTTATAGATGCACTCCATACTTAGCAACTTATTATCTTAACGACACTGCCTTAGAGCGGTTAGATATTATCAATGACTTAGGTGTTCTTATGGACCATAAATTAACTTTTAATCCTCATATTTCTGCTACAGTTAGTAAAGCTATGAATGTTCTTGGGTTTGTGAAACGATGGTCAAAAGAGTTTGACGATCCGTACACAACCAAAATTCTGTATACTTCTTTAATCCGTCCTATCTTAGAGTACCGATCTTGCATATGGTCACCTCAATATGAGACGCACCAAAGTAAAAATTGAATCTGTTCAAAAGCAATTTCTGCTTTTCGCTCTTCGCGGTCTAAATTGGGATCGCAATGTCAATTTGCCATCATACTCCAGTAGGCTTCTTTTAATCAACCTTCCTTCTTTAATGAATCGTAGAGTAATGTTTGGTGCTATCTTTATTCATAAACTCTTAACAGGTGAAATAGACTCTCCTGAGCTATTGAACCAGTTAAACCTATCTGTACCCCGTAGACCTACTAGAAATTTTATTCCTCTATCCTTAAAACACTGTAGTTCCAACTATTCTTTGCATGAACCTTTTCGGACCAATGGTGTCCACTTTTACCTTATCAAAAGCATGTATGGGGGTTTCTGTAATAACTAAGGGTGTTTTTATGTGCTTTGTCGTTTTTGACATTAGGCATTTTTCACATTTATTAATGTAGTCTTTTATATGACGTGTCATGTTTTTCCAATAATAATATCTTTTTACTTTGGCCAGTTTTTGTATAGCCTGAATGGCCACCCTGTATTGGATCATCATGGTGTTTTTTTTTTTTTTTTTTTTTTTTTTTTTTTTTTTTTTTTTTTTTTTTTTTTTTTTTTTTATTTTTTTTTTTTTTATTTTTTTTTTATTTTTTTTTAAAAATTTTTTTTTTAATTTTTTTTTTTTTTTTTTTTGTTTTTTTTTTTTTTTTTTTTTTTTTATTTTTTTTTTTTTTTTTTTTTTAAAAAAAACTAAATTAATTTTTTATTTTTATTTTTTTATATATTTCTAATTTTTTTTTTTTTTATTTTTTTTTTTTTTTTTAAAAAAAAATAAAATTTGTTTTTTTTGCAAAGTTCTTTTTTTTTTTCTTTATAAAATAATAGTTTTTTTTTTTTTTTTTGGGTATAAAAATTATTATGTGTGTTTTTTTTTTTTTTTTTTTTTTTTTTCCTCCCCCCAAATATTTTTTTTTTCTTTTTTGCCTGGTAGTGACCTTCAGGACAAAAGCATTATGATATCTAAACAAAATCAAATAATTAGCTGAGAGCAGAAAGAGAAAAAATCGTTAATATTTGACGGGTTTCTCAGTTAGTTAACTGTTCCACTAATCAGTTGACATATCATTAAAGTGCTTAATTGAAACTTTAATTAATTGTACACGAATAGTTTTGTTGTTTTTCAAAGATTATTATTATCATTTATTTTGTTATAATATCAGATGGCCTTACCATCCGTATGTGTATATCTGACCCTTTAATACCATAATGTATTTTTCTGGTTCTTTTGTACAATTGAACCAAAATGAACATAATTTCGACTGGACAATGTTTTAGAACGTTCTTTTTACAAGTTTTAATATTATAGATGGATTTATTTAAGATAAAATTTTTTTTCCTAAGATAAGGATTGAGATTTATTAAGAGAATTAATTATAATATCACTTATCATACATATGCGTATAACCTTGCTTACTTCAAATGTAAGCTTCTACTAATAAAAAAATTTGTATTGATTTTTTACTTGATTTCCGGACCACCCTAAAAGTTATTTTTTAAAATTTATGAGACCATCAAATAAAAAAAACCGCCATTAGCTTGAAAAACAGTTCTCGTTCATAAAGATTCCTAAGAACTACTTATATATTTTTGAAAAATTTGCTTATTTTTCGTAATTATTGAAAATAACGCATTAATGTCTTCAAAAATAAATATGCATAACTATATTTAACCTCCCAGCACAACATTTTGTGGATAGAAATATTAAATGTTTAATTTCTTTTTATGGTCGATCAAACAACATATTTTGTGACCCACATAAAAATGACCAATGAAATTCCTTTGACAATTGACAATTATGACATGAATTGATCTACAAATCCAATATATCTAGATTTTATTTACTTCTAAATTAATGTTTCGATGCCAAACCTGAAGTTTGTTATTTAAGATTTAAGCGCAATTTACATTTAAAGACACATCTTCGAAAAATTGCAATGAGGAAAAACTACTGAAATGAATTCCTATTAAAACAATTATCAATTATTTATCAGACAGCCTTCGTAAATTAATTGTATTAATGTTGGAATTAAATAAATGCCACAATTAATAATTGCTTTAACCTTGAGTCGCATTTAATGCATTTTGTGAATTTCAAATTATAATTAAATTTCGTTTCAAGCATTCAAATTGACACTTTGACTGGCCACACACACCCAAAAGCATTAACAACAACAATAACAACAATAGCAACATATTCAATGCACACAAAAGCTGAAATTTCAACAAATGAATCACACAAATTGACTGACACTTAAGCCAAAATCAAATAAACCAACAGCAACAACAACAACTAAAACAACAACTAGGAAGTCTCACTCAATCTATCTCTCCATTCCTCTTATCATGGACATGACATTTGATTAAGTGCACTTGGAAGTTAAGCTAAAAATGATTTTTTGGCTTTGACTCTATATATATGCAGATATGTGTATGCATGTATGTATGCACAAATGTATGTATGTGTGTTTCGTCAAATGCAGATATTAAACCAGCTGCTAGTTGTGGCAAAGAGTGGGAGCAAAGGTGGGGCAGCGGCAGCAGCAGCAGCAAACCGCATAAACGTTACACACAAGCTTTACGTTCAAAAAGAAACGAGTGTATAATGCATAAAATATATAATTTGCAAAATTAATTAATTTTTACAACACATTAATTTCATCCCAGCTCACACACACGCCATACAGACACATATATTCAGTCAACCGTGCCACATGCACCGTTGCCCCAGTGGTTGGCCGTCACCATGCCATACCACCAACCGCCGGAGCCACCGCTATCGTTGTATGCATGTCCCTATCCCTAATCGTCCCTCCACCCCTTCAACTCCTCTCTTTAGAGGAAGAGAGGGTAGAGACCCGGAGACCCACAATGTTGTGGCCGTCTGGCCATTGAGGCAAAAGTAACTGAAAAAGCGCTTCCAGCGCTCATTATGCACCACTTGTATAATATTTATTTAATTCATTTAAAGGTAATGAAACCAAAGAAGAACAGAATGCAACGCATATTCATACCACGGAAAAATGAGGTGAAGCAGAGAGGTGGACAGTCGACCAGAACGGGTCATGCCGGACAGAAGGGAAGAAAATATGCTTTACGATTTTGCTAAATAAAGCAAATTTAAACTTATCGAAATTCAAATAAACTATTAAAATAAGAAACTTATTGATCTCTATAAACAGATTTTGAAGAAAATAACCAAAATTCAGATAAACCAATTCAGATGCAACAATTTTAAGACCTAGGATAATTCTATTGCTATTACATAAATTATACGTTTTTATAAGAAATCTGTAGAATAAGTTCGTCGACTGAAGATAAACTTGTGGCTTTTAGAAAATATTTTGTTTCTAAACATGACATAAAACATTGACTAAACTATTGTTTATGTACATATTTCCCTTCTAAAAGTAAAAGGAACTTTATAATTTTAATTAATATGTTTATTAAGGACTATTCAAACATTTTATTTAGCATCAAACTTTTTTTTGGTCGATAATGCAAAATTATTACACAATTAGTGGAAAAATAGTATTTAATAAACTTATTGGTAGAGTTTAATGGATTTGGATTCTTGCAATATATCGATGTTGTTTTTCATCCATCGATAATTGTTTGAATTTTTGTAAAAGGGGTGGCCAGAAAAATGATCAAAATGTCGCAAAAATCATTATGCCCTAACAACTCGGCCATTTTAAAAACTAGCAAGACTACCTTTGTCCATATTGTAGCCCTAAGTGACCCACTTCGACTTACACCAATAGATTCTGGAAGGTCCTCCGGCAATCTGAGCCTAGAAGCCATTTCCCTTTGGGAGAAAATAGTAAATAACTCGCGAATCCCTTAGTAGATCAAGGAAAAAGTGGAGTCAAAAAATTTTCGGTGCAAAGGAAATCGATAATCTTTCGGTCACCCGAAATATCAAAGACTTTGTGGCTTTACAATTTTCTCACTTATCTAATAGCATATAACTATCTATATATATACATATTTTATTCTATAACATCTCTTAAGTAACGGATTACTTTTGCATCGTAGTTTTATACAAAAGCATACGAACCATATTTGTGGTAAATTTAATGAAAAATTGTTATTTTTTAGAAAAATTCAAATTTTTGATGTAATTATCGATACTATCGATGGTTCGATCTTCACTGTAGGTGCTATTTGCCTGAATTTCGGCTGAACTTTGCATTCTAAATTAGGATTGTTTTAAAACATATTAAGATACCATACCAAACCCATTAGGGATATAAAAATAGTATATAAAAATAAACTTCGCCAAAATTGTACTGTAACAGGCAGAAGGAAGCTTTTCCGACCCCATAAAGTATATATATCTGACACATCAACACAGACAAGCATTATTCTTGATCAGCATCAACAGCCGAGACGATCTAGCCATGTCCGTCTGTCCGTCCGTCCGTCCGTCTGTATGAACACCTAGATCTCGGAGACTATAAGAGCTAGAGCCACCAAATTTGGTATGTAGACTCGTGTAGTATGTACACTGATCTAGTTTATTTCAAATTTCTGCCACGCCCCCTACCGCCCCCGCAAATTAAATAAAACCGATTCTCTCAAACACTATAGCAACTAGAGACACAAAATTTGGTATGTATATTTGCTAAGTAAATGCGCACATTTTGTATTTGTAAAAATTTTGCCACGCCCCCTACCGCCCCCGCAAATTATATAAAACCGATTTTCTCAAAAACTATTCTAGCTAGAGACACCATAGTTGGTAGGAATATTTGCTTGGTAATTGCGCACATTTTTTATGTGTAAAAATTATCTCCCGTAATTTTCAACCTTGTGCAATCAAATTTAGCACACTTAAATTTGATACTAATATCCAGCAAAATAATAAATTTGATCAAAATCGGAATAAAAATAGCCAAGTTATGCATATAAACGTTTTTCCATATGGCCGGAGTTGGCCGTTGGCTGGTGGGGGCGCTAGGGTGCTCGTATGCTTGAGTGAGCGAAATACTAAGATATGCTTGTAAAAAGCATGGAAACCGATTTTTTTAAAAATACGAAAATGCATTTGTTATTATAAATTTGAAATATTTGTTTTATTGGTGTATGGTATACCCAAGTCGGCGAGACGACTTACTTCATTTTTTTTTTTAAGTGCAACAAATAATCATTATTTTTGACAGTAAAATTTATATATGCAAATTACACCAGGTACTATTTTTTTTAAAGTTAACCTTTTGAATAGCAAAACCCTATTTAGTTTGTTTGAAAGTTTCATAACAAGAAACTTGAATAACAAGGAATAATTTACTCTGAAAGTTAAGACAATCTATGAAGAGGTTAATAAGTAAGTATTAGTTCATTTCTCTAGTATAACAAATGTTCTATTAAGAATTCTATAGGAATATATATGTATTTTTAAAATTTTGTAAAACTAGTCCTGTTGATTAAGTATTTAAAAACGTTGTTTATTACTTTGCAGCCCTGCATTGCGGTTTAATCGTTCAATTGTGTGAATTGGTATTGTGGCTACTCTGCTGCATTCAAGTTCATGTAGCACTTAGGTTTATGTAGATTTTGTTGAAGGCATAATTTGCAGGGCGAGTTTCGATCAGTCATTTTGAGGTGCAGAGGGACAGATATCAACCAACTGACGACGAACTGGTCATGTAGTAAATTATGTATTTTGACACGCAGATCCCCTTGGGGTACCAATCATTCTGGCAAGGGTAGTCAGTCATTCAGAGGCACACTTTATAAAATATGCATATCATGCATATATACGGCAACTATTATATATATGTATGTATGAAGCTGTTGTGCGAAATTAAAATGTGCTACATTCGCATGTTTAATTAATGAAATGTTTGACAATGTCTCGGGGTTGCTCTGTATTTTTCTTTGCGTTCTTCTTGGCCTTTTTTGCGGTGCAGGCGCTTTGATGGAATGCTTACACCAAATGCCAACGCCTGGGCACGCACATACGGTCCGCTTCTACTTCTTCACCAAATGTGTGATGGGTCTCTTGCATTATTGAAATCGACACAATTTTACTTTTAAGCAACAGCAGCAGCAACAACATGTGCATCCAAAAAGGCCCCCATCGACCGACCCAAACTCCCAGGCTCTTTTATGCTGCGCTACTCTGAGTGACAGAGTCAAGGCCTTCTCCTTATCCCAGCCCGTCAGCCAGCCAGCCAGACATCCAACATTGGCAACACGTTGCGTGCTGTTGCTCCTGCTGATGTTGATGATGATGGTTGGTGTTGGTAATGTGTCTGCGTTTCTGGCAGATCCGTCGTCGCCGCCATCAAGTTCAAAGTCGAAATGCTTGTAATATGCAAAAATGTTGAAATTAATCACTTTGATGCACACCGTCCAAGTTTATTTTTTTACAAAAGGCGCAAGCGCGTGACATATTGAGAGGATAATTATAATTGAAGACCGACCAACGAAGGGACATACTATCGAAAGTCACAAGAAAATTGATATCTTAATAAAAGTTGTCAATAAAATGAAATTGAAAACCATGCTTAGACAGGTCAGTTCTCCACTTCTAACAATGAGTATCAAAAATAAAAATATGATCAACAATAGTCAAAAGAAATCAATTATCTATTTTTATGCTTTGACGTTTTAAGTATTTTGATAGTAATTAAAGTTGACTATTCAATAATTTAAAAATTTTGTAACTTATTGAATTTTAAGATGTAAGAAAACCGATTGCCCGTTTATGGTTTGTTTCATTTTATTTTATTAAACATAAAATGTCACAAATAAATATTAAAAACAAATTAATAGAGATTTTACAGTTTTTGGAAAAACATCATACCCTCCCTGCAGGAAAAACTGTATACAATTCAAACGATAAATTAAAATGCATGAAATAAATGCAAAAGCAAATCGGAAAAAAATGTGCAATCTTCTGTAAGTTTATGGTTAGCCAATTGGATTTTTCAGAACGTTTTGGATACTAGATCTGATAGAATTATGCAAAGTAGTCCTATCTTAAGCCACAGGGCATTTCAATCATTTAAGTTCAAAAATTTTTAACTCAGCCTCTCAAAACTTCTATATACAAGGACAGTGTCCACGTCATATGTCTGACACGAGAACTCAATCAGTTTTTTGGGATTTAACTTAAGTTGTAAGAACAGGGAATGTTGACGTTAGAAAAAAAAAAATAGATTTAAAATGTTAAAGCGAAGAAATAAGGAATAATGAAAACTCTCATAGACTGCACACGCCTTATTTAAAAAAAACTGATTCCGCTTTTTTAATGTGGGCTTGTAAGAACAGAAGGAGATTAGGAGGAAGGAAACTAAAACGTTAATGTGTTTAAATGGAAAAAAGGAAAAAATTAAAAAAAAAAGGAAAAAAAATGTGATCCTATCTCAATGATTTTGAGAAATAGAATGAGCTCTAACTCTTGATGAGGCTTTATTTATACCTTTTTTTTGACAGTTAAATGTCAGAGCTAACTAGACGAAAGTTTACAAAATTCAATTGTCATTTTGGTATTTTGTGTTTGTCAAGTATTTATTATTCAAATAATACCAAACGAAAACCGATTAAAAGTCTATCAATTATCGATATTCATATCTAACGTTGCCAAGTATATAACATTTTATAATCGCCTATTTCTTTTTGTTTTTAAAAGAAGTTCCAAAAGTTTTAAATTTAGAACTTCACAATTTTTTTTGTGCTTCAACCATCTACAAAAAAATGTTTCCGGAAAACGGTTAAATTTTAATAAATATGATTCAAATGAATAAAGGAAAAATTAATTTTCAACACTTTTCTAAATTTCGAAGCAAAATTTGTGACCAAATTATTGTCAGCAATACTTCTAACACCTTTCTTTCTTCTCACTCGTTGTTTTCATATTGAATTTTTAAGAATCGTGATTTATTAGGAAATATCTTAAAATAGATAATTCTGAAAGTTATTATATTTCACAATACATTTATATATGTATATGTAGGAGGTACTTTTGGATGTAATCTTGTTCAAACTTTTACCTTATGTCAATCTGTGTACCCAAACTTATAGAATTATTGAGTTAAGTGCTATGTTTAAACAATTACATGATAAACACAACAATATTGACCATCTCATTCAGAGAAGTTCCTCGTTTTAAAGACGACAAAAAAAAAATTGTTATTCTCTTTAGCTTACTTAAAAATGTCAGTACATAAAAGAAAGATATATCTGCTATGTAAATATGTAGATATGCATATAATAAACTGCATTATTCATCAGCTCTGTGCCAGCTACTGCAGTTTAAACTGGGTTAATGACAAGCTTAACGGCCACTGGCGGAAAATTAAAAAAGAAAAAGGCATTACAAGAAAAAAAAAAAAAAAAACTGTCTCCCCCTACCACAAACGCAACGCCGACCAAAAATTCATAGTTAAAATATGAAATGCTGAATGAGATTGCCGGGCATTGTTCCTGCCACATGACTTTGCTTTTGAATCTGTTAGGGATTCGGGTCCTCCAACTGAAATGTAATTTAACAACCATATTTTGTAAGCTCTGCTCCACACACGCATACCCACAAAAGAAAAAAAAAAAGGAAGCCAAAGCAGGTCACAAAAATTTTAATCAAATATATACACATAGTATAAAAAAAAGCCAAAAATGAATATTTGAGTGCTGCTGGAGCATGAAAATGTTATGGATTGGATATGCATATACAAATATGTATGTATGTATGTATATAGTCGCAAAAGGTTTAGATTGTCAAACTTTAATATTGAACAACAATGGAGATGAAATGAAATTGAACTGTGGCCAGACAGCTATCTGAAATCCTTATTGAATATTTTCAATAAAAGAGCTAGATTTAAAGGATTCCTGTAAAGTTGATCGGAATCATTTTAAATTGCATAAAATATTTTTAATTATGGGATATAATGACTGATGACAATCTCTTAAAGAACAAAGAACTAATGCATGATATCGTTAGTTTTCCTTAATCTTAACACAACTTTTATCAGAAACGATTAATTTTCGCCATAACGAAAAACGAATCTTTTTTAATGGAGATGTATATTTATGGTTCGAGTTCAAAGATATAGAACTTAATAATTGTTGTGATCTACAATCTTAATTGTATTTAAATATGTGATTTTTCATGGTTTATAATTAATATTAAAAGGTAACTTTTGATTTGGATATTTATTGCATTTTAACTACTAAACAAGCTGATACTTTAGCATTTTTTTTTTTTTTTTTTTTTTTTTTTTTTTTTTTTTTTTTTTTTTTTTTTTTTTTTTTTTTTTTTTTTTTTTTTTTTTTTTTTTTTTTTTTTTTTTTTTTTTTTTTTTTTTTTTTTTTTTTTTTTTTTTTTTTTTTTTTTTTATTTATTTTTTTTTTTTTTTTTTTTTTTTTTTTTTTATATTTTTAAAAATTAAAAAAAAAAAAAAAAAAAAAAATATAAAATTTTTTTTTTTTTTTTTTTTTTTTTTTTTTATTAAAAAAATTTTAAAAAAAAATTTTTTTTTTTTTTTTTTTTTTTTTTTATTAAAAAAAATTTTTTTTAAAATTTTTAAATTTTTTTTTTTAAAAAATTTGTTTTTTTTTCCCAAACCCCCCAAAATATTTTTTAGATCCGTCTAAAACATTTTCAAATTAATGGAATTAAACTAATCTAAAGAACATTTGATGCTCTTTTATTCTTGTTTGTAATAATTTTAACCATTTAGCCAAACCTTCAACCTTTCAAAATGTCGAGTGAACTAGAAAATTTGTATAAAACTCAAAAGGATTGATATTAATCAAAAAGGTTGCCAAAAAAACAATCATTCCAAAATGATCGCAACTCAATCAAAAATTATAAAAAATTTTTAAAACGATTCATTCTTCAATTAGTGATTTACTTTTGACATTCACAATTATTGTCACTCTAACGTACATACATATATAAAAAAAATGCCTTCTGTAATTAAAATCTCTTTGTCGTTTCTTTTTCTTTTATTTATAGCTATTCTAAAACTTATCTGTTTTAATACTTGCTTATTGATTTTAATGCGTACATTAGTCTTAAACCATATTTATATTGGTTTTTCTTTTCTTTTAGCCCGACTGTTGCTACGTCCATTTGCCACACAACGCGACTGATCAAGGGAGATTAGAGCAAAAGTTGTAAAGCGTTTTGTGTGATTGTTCCTTTTTTTAACAACAGTTCTAAAAACACTCTTAGATAGTTTTCGAAAGCCGAAACTTAAATACTCTTCAACAACTAAGAAAAACGCATAAAATATATACGTTAGAAGCCGAATAATCTGTTTAGCTAAATTATAATATAAAATATATTAAATACATGAAGGGAACTTAATCAGAAACTTAAGATTTTCGATTTTTAAAATTTAATAATTTCCAAGAATTTTTCAAAATTGTCTGACCACTTTGAAGAAGAAAATGATTGGAAATATCGATATTTTGGTTATTATATTAGCCCCTTCCCCTGGATCGGTCCATGATTATATATCGCGAAAGAGATGAAAAAATTATACATTTTTAGAATTATACATTTTAAAAAAGTGCAATTATTTATATAACTTGGTAAAATTTAAAATTCAATTTAATTTATATTTCTCTCCATGATAAATTAAAAATATTTTTTTGTATATTTTTCTCAAAATATAGAATTACGCTTAGATTGAAACCCCAAATGAAGTATTGAATTTTAGGCTCACAATCTTTAAACAACCACAATCTTAAGTAATTATTAAAAATAAAATTAGGTATAAAAGAATAATCATTTATCTCAGTGTGCTTTATTAGGCGTTTCAAGGGAAATTTATGAAAAATATGGAGCATTTAGTTCAACTCTTGCATACTTCATTCAAGTTTACATATAGTATAATAATACCAAATAAATAAATGGATGATTATTCTTAAAAAGATATAATAGTAGTAAAAACTTTTAGAAGTAACGAACCTTTTCTCCCTGATAGAGTATAAAATGGTTATATTGCATGCTGACCAAAAAGCCGTAAAAAAAGACTTTGAAAAAAACGTAAATATCTGAAATGAAGAAAAAAAAAAACAAAAAAAAATCCGACACAAAAAAAATCATAAATGGAGCGGCATATTTTGCTTTTATAACGAATATTTTTGCTGTCCACCATAAAAACGTGAAAATAAAAGCACTTAAACTTTGTCAGCAAGGCGATCAAAACATGTTAAAAATCGAACTAAAATTACGGCACTTAAGTGACAATCGTCAGGGAAGAGCAACCAACCAGTATATGAGTGGACAAGTTACTAGAGAAATTTATGAGCAGATTGATAATGTGAAGAGGCGCCGCCGTCATCCGCCGCCATGGCAAGGTGCATGAGTGTGAGCGAGACTTGGTCATCATTTCCATTGACTCCAAGGGGCTAATGATGATTAAGATGATGCTGGCAAAACTTCCGATTTATCTCAATTGCTGAAAATTGAAACGCCAGCGCATTTAGACAATTATTAAAATAACTTGGTAAAATTTAAAATTCTAATTAATTTATATTTCTCTCCATGATAAATGATAAATATATTTTTGGTATATTTTTCTCAAAATGAAGAATTAAGCTTAGATCTAAAACCCCAAATGAAGTATTGAATATTTAGGCTTTACAGAAATCGGTTTAAGCAATCACAATCCTTAAGTAATTATTTAAAAATTAAAATTGGATATAAAAGAAAAATCATTTTTCTCAGTGTGCTTTATTAGGCGTTCCAAGGGAAATTTATGAACAATTTTGAGCGTTTAGTTTAACTTTTACATACTTCATTAAAGTTTTCGTATAGATATTATACCAAATAAATAATTGGATGATTATTCTTACAAAGATACAATAGTAGTAAAAACTTTTAGAAGTAACGAACCTTTTCTCCCTGATAGAGTATAAAATTGTTATATTGCACGCTGACCAAAAAGCCGTAAAAAAAAGGCTTTGAAAAAACGTAAATATCTGAAATGAAGAAAAAACCAAAAAAAAATCCGACACAAAAAAAATCATAAATGGAGCGGCATATTTTGCTTTTATAACGAATATTTTTGCTGTCCACCATAAAAACGTGAAAATAAAAGCACTTAAACTTTGTCAGCAAGGCGATCAAAACATGTTAAAAATCGAACTAAAATTACGGCACTTAAGTGACAATCGTCAGGGAAGAGCAACCAACCAGTATATGAGTGGACAAGTTACTAGAGAAATTTATGAGCAGATTGATAATGTGAAGAGGCGCCGCTGTCATCCGCCGCCATCGCAAGGTGCATGAGTGTGAGCGAGACTTGGTCATCATTTCCATTGACTCCAAGGGGCTAATGATGATTAAGATGATGCTGGCAAAACTTCCGATTTATCTCAATTGCTGAAAATTGAAACGCCAGCTCATTTAGACACCACTTTGGAGCACGAAAAGAAACAAAAACTGAAAAATTGATATAGACATTTCGAATGGGTTAAACGAACAAAATGTCTTCATTTCTAGAGAATTACTAATGGATTTGTTATTTGCATATTTAAGCTTTTATATTTTGTTGAAATCGGTTTAGAATATCACTTTTTGCCTTATGAATTTCAAGCTGTTAACTCTTTGAAATTTGAGTCGTTTTGCCCCATTCACGCACCCTACGACTTTTCCACTAAGCCAGTATCCAATTCTGATTTTGATTTTGATTAGAGGAGAAAAGAACTACCATTTGTCATATCTTTATTTCTTTTTCAATGTTGAAATTCAGCAATTTCCTTTGGTCGCTCCCCCTTTTTTGCTCTCTTTTTGGGTTAGCAGCTGTTGCCGCGGAAGTAAACGCCCTTCAATAAAAAAAAACCCCATTCTTTGCTTCTCCTCCTCCTCCTAACATATCAAATTATTTTTTGCACACAAAATCTGTCCAAACACTTCAAAATAATTTGACATCAAATCGCTCGATTCCCACAAAAAAAATCTTTCTAAAACCAAAATTTTTTGTTGTTGGCCTAGCAGCAGCAGAGTTTCGAATCTGTGTCTGTGTGTGTGCGTCACTCGAGAAATTGTCAAACTAATTTGCCGCAGGTAGTAGACACACTGGGGATAACCTGACTATGCCTGCCTTGTGTGTGCTCGACTGTTGGACCATTATAAAGATGTTGAATAAAAAGTATCGCATGACACAATTCTAAAAAGGTTGACAAACTTCTTAAATTACGAACGAGACTCAGGGACATGGAGACTGCAGGAGGGGTAAAACGAGGCAAGAGTCTGGCTGAGTGTGTTTTTTTTTTTTTTTATTTCAATCTGTGGCTAGCAAAAAATAAAAAAATTTATGAAGCGTATAATTTTCATATGCAACACCTGCTGTAGTTTTCAACATGAGAGTAAGAGACTGAGATTCAGAATCACATTCAGATTTTTGCTTTAAAACGAGAGAAAAAAAACCTACATTATAATTGCGAACCAAGGGTAGAGAGATCGGTGGGTGATACTTTGCATTATTATGTCTGGGCCGGACAGTTGCTGCGTCAATGGCGAAGGAGTTGCTTATAAATTAAGCCAAGCCGTGCCGTACCGAGCCAAGCCAAACTGAATCGAGTCGAGCTGTGCTCCCACGGCCGCTACTTGCATACTGGTACATTAAGGACACTTGATAGCTTAATTTATTGCAAGGCAAAAAGATGCAGGACAACGACGACGAGCAGAATGGAGAAAGGGGCAGAAACGGGAATGGCAAAGATAATTGCATGCAGGCCCAGCGGAGGCAGTTGCTACAGTTGAGGACCCAGTTGATGTCCTTGTTGTTCTTTAGCATTGCTGCGCATCGCTGGGCTCTCCCAGGCATCTCATATGTGTGTGAAGCACCCACACATCGTCTATATGGATGTGTGTGTTTGTGTGTATCTGTGTGGTCCTTCGCGCTGCTGCATAAAACATTTTAAATTGAGCGTTAAAATTAAACGATGCATCGCAAAACTTACAAACGTGGCAAGCACAAAGAGGGGAAACCCCAGCCACACTCTTTCTCTCCCTCTCTCTTTCACTCTTACACATAGAGGTCATGTGGATATACCCGGGCACTTGTTTGCTATAGTCGTTAATCGTCTCTGTATATTACCCTATAAGCAGTGTATAAAATGCACAATATAAATTCAAAAATCAAATGCAGTTTACATTATTTTTACCCCACCTCCCTCGCATCCCGCAAACCGTCTGGCTTCATGCAAATGTCACAGATTTGTTAAGGCCATAAAAAATGTCGAGTACTTAGATAGGGAGGACTAAGCAAAAAAAATAACAACTTTCACTCCAGATGGGACTCGAACCCACAACCCCCGGCTCCGAAGGCCGATGCCCTACCATTGGGCTACTGGAGCTCATGATAAAAAGGATAATAAAATTGTATTATAATTCTAAAAAATTATCAATAGTAGGATTTAGCTTATGGGATTCCAAATTTTTTTTTTTATTATCAGACTATTATAATATATTTTCCACACAAGACTTCATTGGAATAAAAACTACAAAGCCGTGTTAAAATTTGTACAATATTGGCACTTTTGGCGTAACCTGTTGGGTAAAACATTTATTCCGAGAATTGTTTTTTTGTTACATATGGAACCCATGAAAGTTATGTAAAAGTTTTGCTCAATCTTGTTGAACTTTGACAGAGTTCAGAGTTGTTCATTTAAAAACTCCATGTATTATTTTGTTAGCTAGGTATATGATATAGGAGTTCGATCCAGCTAAATTTTAGAAGTTTTCCTTAATAACGTCGAGACTTTTATTATAGAATTTCGTAGACATTTCGCTTTTCTTGATTCCTTAAAGGATTTTCGAGAAATCTTTCATTGATTAATCGTTTTTTAAGCGAAAAAGTTCTGAATCCTTGGATTTCCATTTCCAATGTCGATGTATGTCAATAAAAGCTCGCAAATAAACCACTAAAACCACACACGGACACGCCAATATAGATCTATATTTTAGTATTTTAACGATTGCGATTACCAGATTGCTACATAAGCCATTTAATTGCATTAATATCTTTTATTTGATGAAGAAGGAAATATCTAAGCCTCACAATAAAATCTGGGAGTTGTGGCAGCAAAAAAAAATAAAACTTTCACTCCAGATGGGACTCGAACCCACAACCCCCGGCTTCGAAGGCCGATGCCCTACCATTGAGCTGGAGCTGGAGCTTACAAAAGTGGAAAAAAATATTGTATTATAATACTAGAATAATGTTTCTCCTTCTCTGCTTTATTAAGAAGATTTGAACCAACATTTGATTCACGATTCCTTTAAACTAAAACTTTAGATTTGGCTTAGTTTATTCGTCCAAATTTGATTAAATTTGGTGAAATTATAGCTTTTGGTTTGAATCATTACTAACTTGTTGGATGGAAATCGCATATGAGCTATAGTAATAGGTAACATAGGAGATTTATTGCTTTGCTATCCAAGAACCCAAATAATAACTCTCTGCTCGTATCACAAATTTAATTGCTTGAATAGCAATTTCCAAAAATAATTGATTGTTATTATTAGTTATTATCCAAACAAGTAGAAGTCTTGCGAAATTTAAGAAGTTTTCATACACCTCCCCATTAAAAATATATACAATTTTTCTAGACTTCTTCTCAGTTACAAAAAAATATGCAACTTGCAATTTTTTTATTGTTTGCATTCATTCCTAGTCTGTTGACCAATTTAAAATAGTTGGCAATTTCTTTTAGACCAAACAAATTTAATTGAAACAAACAAAATTTCAAGCATAGCATGCAAAACAAAAACAAAAACGGAACAAAAAAATTTCATAAATTTTCAATTGCCAAGCAGAGAGAATGTAAATCAACAAATCGATTGAGATTGCAGCCAGCTCAACTCATCGGCGACTGACAGTCACTCATCCCAATCCTCTCCAGAGCCAGTCCCAATCCCAAAACTCAATCTCAGGTACGTCAGCAAAAGCAAAAGCAAACAACAACAAAAATAACCAAGAGAATAAAGAAAACTGATAGAAATGTCTAAACAAAAGACCGCCCAGAGAGTGACTCAGTTTAAGCCTGAATATAACAATATACACATACAAATACATACATACATATTTAGTGTATAAATGTAGCCCAATCAGAAAGAAGTCAACAAACAGCAAACACAGAAACGGACGACCGACCCACTTGGCAAAGTTAACTTCTTGGGTTGTATGTATGTATGTATTTTTGGCCTGGATCGCTTGCAAATTGACAATTTAGCCTTTCACCTGTCAAAAACGAATCTATCGAACATCAAAATAAATATTAAAAATACTCGGCTAACAATAGCAAGTCAGTTAAATATAGAGACAGAAAGAGAGACCTATAGACGTAAAGACAAGACAAGGCTGTTGTCAGTCAGAGAGTCGGAGAACCAAGTTGGCCAAGTAGCAGCCCTGTCAGTCAAATACTTGCTCGGCATGGTTTTGCTTGATCAAATTTATTATACCCTTGCAGAGGGTATTATAAAATTGGTGAGATGTTTGTAACGCACAGAAGGAGACGTTTCCGACCCTATAAAGTATATATATTCTTGATCAGCATGAGAAGCTGAGTTGATATAGCCATGTCCGTCTGTCCGTCTGACCGTCTGTCCGTTTGTCCGTCCGTCTGTGCGTATGCGTTTTACTCAGCCATCTTAAGAGCTATCGGGATGAAATTTTTTTTGGGGGCTTTTTATTACCTGGGAAAAATAAAGTATGAAAATTGGGAGAATCGGACCACTACATCATATAGCTCTGGAGGAAACATTTTTGCAAAAATTGGAGTATCGCCATGAAATTTACCAATATGATAGTATTATATATAAAATCTCAGATCCCAAAATTTGAAACTGATCGGATATATAGAACACAAGTTACAGCCGATATAAATCGGTTCGGCTAGCTGCCTACTACGTCATCATCAAATCAACAGAGCACACGCATGCACACATACAGACGCAACGCTACATAAACTATATGTGTATGCGTACGAGTCGCGGCATGCGTGTAAAAGGGGATGGGGAAGAAGAAGAAGAAATTGAAATGATATTTGAAAGGTTCTGTGCATTAATGAATTGAGATACAGAAAAAGAGTTTGGAACATGTAAAAATATTATGGCCATGGACTGCAAGGGTATATAAACTTCGGCACAGCCGATGTTAGCTTCTTTGATATTTTTATACCCTAGACCCATAGGGTGAAATGGTATATTAAAGGTGCCAAAATGTATGTAACAGGCAGAAGGAAGCTTTTCCGACCCCATAAAGTATATATATTCTTGATCAGCATCAATAGCCGAGACGATCTAGCCATGTCCGTCTGTCCGTCCGTCCGTCCGTCCGTCTGTGCGAACACCTAGATCTCGGAGACTATAAGAGCTAGAGCCACCAAATTTGGTATGTAGACTCGTGTCATATGTACGCTTATCGAGTTTGTTTCAAATGTTTGCCACGCCCCCTTTGCCCCCGCAAATGATATAAAACCGATTTTCTTAAAAACCAGACAAAATTGATTATTTTAGCAACTAAAGACACAAAATAATTTGGTATGTATATTTGCTTAGTAAACGCGCACATTTTGTATTTATAAAAATTTTGCCACGCCCCCTACCGCCCCCGCAAATCAAATAAAACCGATTTTCTCAAAACCTATTTTAGCTAGAGACACTATAGTTGGTATAAATATTTGCTTAGTAATTGCGCACAGTTTTGATGTGTAAAGATTTTGCCACGCCCCCCTCCGCCCCCGTAATTTGAAAAAACTCGATTATCTCCCGTAATTTTCAACCTTGTGCAATCAAATTTAGCACACTTAAATTTGATTCTAATATCAAGCAAAATACCAAATTTGATCAAAATCGGAATAAAAATAGTCAAGTTATGCATATAAACGTTTTTCCATATGGCCGGAAGTGGCCGTTGGCTGGTGGCGGCGCTAGGGTGCTCGTATGCTTAAGTGAGCGAAATACTAAGATATGCTTGTAAAAAGCATGTGAACAGTTTTTTTTAAATACGAAAATGCATTGGTTATTTTAAATTTAAAATATTTGTTTTACTGGTGTATGGTATATCCAAGTCGGCGAGACGACTTACTTACTTCATTTTGTTTTGTTTTTGCTTGAAATTTGAGGCTCGCTTTTTGGCTGTGCACACTCGAGAGTCAAGGCGAAACCGTGGCCATACTTTTATTGACATTTCGGCGTGTTATCGCGCCATACCAACAAAAGGAGTTAAGTTGAGAGCTCCAGCTCTATGGCTCCATAGTCAGAGTCAAAGTCAGTCAGGCAGTCAAAACGGACAGACGGACAGGCCCCTAATCAACTCAACTGGTTGGTTGCCTGACTTTAAGTTGAAACTACAAAACTATGTACATAGTCGGGCCAAAACGAAATACAAGGCCACGATGAGATTATTGCGAATCAGAAAACACTACCAACATAGAAATGCTCTTTTTTAAAGTCGAGAGCATTTCGAAATATACCAAATAGAAGTCGAAAATCAAAGAATAATTTATTAATTTTATTCGATTTTTAGTAACTGGAAAAGCAAATTTGTAGTTAAAAATAAATTTGAAATCAAAATTTTTTCGAAAGCAACTCTATATATCTCCACATATACATAGTATTGACAATATGTTGAGGAAGTATAAATACTCTCTCCAAGAATTAGCTTTTTTTTAAATTCTAAATTAAATAATTACATAAATCTGTTCAACAGCTGATATCTAAAATTTAGATTATAAATTCAAGACTTGAAATTGCTGTGAACTTTTTCTGGTGATTCAAACGTCGATTCATGTTTTTTCAAAAAATTCTGTCTAATATCTAAATTTCAAATTTCATACTTAATATTCCACAGAAATTAAAAAAAACCTGCGCCTTAAATTATAAAGTTTATACTTTTTCGAAAATCAGGTTTACAATTATAATTTTTTATGCTTAGTATTTAAATTATTATACGAATTTTATTTATATAACACAAATCACTAAAACCATCAAATTTTTCCAATCGCATTGTATTGAACCGCAGTCATTAAAATCAAGAAGTGAAGGAACAAGGACTGCAATTAAAAAAAACGAATCATTATTTATAATTGTATTTTCCCCCCTTCAATTGCCACGAAATGTCTGATATAAATTCAACATTTTTTAAAATACACAAATCATTTTTTAATCATATGATATTATTGAAATATAAGTATACAATTGGGTTTCATCAGACTTCAGACTAAAACATATTGAAGATTATAATAGGAATTTAAATATTTCAAATATAAGTATCAGCTGCTATGTGCTTTACATATTTAACCAAAATATATTCAAAGGTAAATTAATAGATTTTTAAATTTTTTTGATAACGTTCGATATTAAAATGTACTGGAATCGAGTAGACAAAGACTTTCCATTTTACAATCATTAATTACGAAATATTCAAAATTTGGTGATAGTAGTCTCTAGGTAATAAGTACTTTAACTTTTTGAATTTAAAAAATACATAAACACTTAATGTCGCAGATCAGGCAAAACTTCTCCAAGTATTTAATGAAATAACTACCTATTCAAGTAAATCTATTAAGTACATATAGGCATATACATAGGCATACAAAGCTTTCTAAATCGAATTATTATTTCAAATAGTATTCAAAATTGAGTACATTACTACATAAAGTCATTTAAAAAAGTACTTCATAGATAACAGAAACATATTTAATATACTATATGAACAATGGCCAATTCTTGTTTTTTTTTTTAGAACTTCTTTTGGAATGCCACATTACATTTACAATTTCTTTTTTTTGGTTTCCCGTAAAAACTGATAGACTCCTTCTACTACTCACAGTTGTGATGGCAATAGGAAATTTTTCTGTTTTTCTTTTTTTTTTCTGAATGGTTGGCTAACTGAGGAAAAACAACTGCAACTGCACTGCACCGCGCATTATAATTTCCATTAGAAGGCTGGCAAAGATGTTGGCGATGGCAACAAGTCCAAGTGGCCACAGCATGATGACTCTAACTCCAACTCCAACTCCAACTCCAACTTCGACTACAACTCCGCTGACTGGGATGATGGCGTAAACAGAGAACTGTCATTATGACAGTTGATTCTTTGTTGCAGCAGCAGCAGCTAGTATATGTATATGTTTGTATGTCTGTAGTAGTTCCTGCTGTTGCACATTTAAAATGATGGCCACCGACTGGCATTGCAGTTGCAACTGTTGGCAACTGGCAAACCGGGAAACTGGCAGTCCAAAGATATATAATTTTATACTTTCGCATAATGTTTTGCATTAAAATTATAATAAGTTTCAACTTTTTGCCTTGCATTGCACTGAGCCCCAGCCCATTTCGGGTTTTTCAGCTTTCAGTTTTCAGTTGAGTTGAGTTCAGTCGAGTTGGTGGAGTTTGCGCGCTGAGATTTGACTTCTTTGGGTCAATATCATTGCGTTATCTCGACAGCTGCAGCAGAAAGTGGAGTAAGCCAGTCAGTCAGCCAGTCAACTCGACCCGCCTGCCTGCAGCCTGTCATTTATTATTTTTTTGTATCGTTTTTTTCTTTTTTTAATGCTTAAAATGTTGCAAGGAAAATATAGTCATAGCAGTGCATTTTTAATAGGTTTCTTAATGGCCCTCACCATGGTTAAAAGGGTTGTGGCGTGAAGTGGGTGTGGTTCCGGGAGAACGGACACAAAATCCGTCTCCCTCTGCGGTGATTAAGCGAATGGCAGATACTAAGGAAGCGTCACCTATTAACAATATGAGCAAAACTTTTTGAAATTGTGGCAAAATCTTAATGGCTTGCAATGTAATTCCCCTGATGAGTTGTCGTTGATGTTTATTGTGGGCGTTTTGTTATAGTCATGGGATAAATAGGAAGATTAGAGTTGACAGGCGATTTCCTCATTGGCGATCCACATAATTCCACAAACAGTCCAAGAAATCAAAACTCTTTAATTAAATGGCAGAGAAATTTGGATTTACAATTCACCTTAAATCATTTCAACGAACCTGGTTTCAAATCGATTTTATTTTGTTCTTACGACACTTTTTAAATATAAAACAATCGTTAAGATCCATTTCAAATAGCCTGAATTAAAAAACACTTAGAATTAGTTGTAAGTAAACTTGCCATAAAGTCAACTAAAACTCATAAATGGAATTAGCGAATAATTAGGATACTATTTTTATTATTTTAATTAAAAATCGAAAAATTGTTTATATGTTTTGAGAAAAAGGACGATGTATCGTCAGTTTTTACAGATCACGGATGTTTAAAGTTATCTTATTGTTAGAACCCTTCTGCAGTAGTGTAAAAAATTGGGCAAACATTTTGTCGTCTTTTTCAATTTTTGTTTTTAATTTGGTTCACTTTCTGTGGTGTGTTTCTTTTTTTTTTTTGTCATTCATTGATTTGCTGTGAATTATTAATTTTTCGGAAAATATAAAAAAAAGTCATTTAAACCGCATGAGATATAGAAATCTCTATTTTGGATCGTGCATGATTGCCAGTTTGGGTATAAAGAAATCAAAGGCTACAAGAATATTTTTATTGTTTAAGAAAAAACATTTATTGGGTTACTAAATGTTACAAAATACATAATTATAAAATTATTTCTAATTTTTAAGATATTTAATTCCCTTTTTGATTGAATTCTTTTAACAAAAACAGCCAAATAGTTGGCTTTAGCTCCTCGATCTCAGCAGATGACGATTGAAGACCCACCCGATGAATCCTTCTGCGGCTTTACTTTTTGAGTGTACTTTTGTTAATGCTTAACTTAATCATTCTCCAGTCTGGACAGATTGTAAATATACTTAACAGCAAGAAAAAAAAGTATTATATATATATTTAGCCGTATTAGGTCTACAGCCTCGTCAACCCAAAAGCCATCAATAAATTGTGGTGATTATATCAACTAGTTGGCTAACAATATTCCCTAGACTCTATAGAATGATTAAGACCTAGTCAAAGCAGCTGTCAATATGCAAGAACAAGTTGCTAGGGTACTTGCAAAGTTGCTTAGCTTTCTACAAAAAAGGGCACACACACATATACATATACATATATACACACACAAGTGAAGGAAGAAATGTGGCAGGAGCCAGAAAATACCCAAAACATCAATTTATTCTCATTAAAAGATATGAAGGTGTCTGCGTTGTCGTCTTCGTTGCAACGTTGTAACACAAAAAGCAACAAACGGTAACTCAGGCAGCAAGCAGCAGGAAAAATAAAGAAGAAGACTGCAAAACTTTTTGCGGAAAATCTTAACAAAAGCATGCAATTTACAAACTGTTGCTGCAGTGCCTTCTAGATGACAGCATGGGCGATGTTGGGGAGTAGCTGCTTGAAAATTAATGCAACAAATGGACCACAAATCCCATGGCGGTTAAACTTCTTGGGTAAGAATTGAGAGGTTAAGCAAGTGCGGCTAAAGGTAATAAAGTTTAATTGAATTTTCATTATACGCATTTCTTTTTTTTTCTGTCTACTTCTACTTTTTGTTGGTAAATTCGCTTGTTTGGGCCCTTGGCCCAACACGTTGCTAATGAAAAATGCATTTCAATATTCAATTATGCGCTGGCAAGAAAAAAAGTACGAGGTCCGTTTCTAGAGTATTGTTATTTTTAAATGATTCGCAGCATTTATATATTGAATTTGTAATGAATACGCTTTTAATTTCTTGTTGTTAGTGATGATAATAAAAATCGTTACTCGATAGCATACAAATAAATCGATATCGTTTAAGACCCGCTAAATGGATTTCACGGTTTTAGCGGAATATAATTGCTTTTCCTTTTTGCGACATTTACCTCAATATGTGAAATGCTACTATAGTAAAAAAAGGGTATAAAACATAAACATTTTTGCCTGGCTTCTAAAATTTTACCTTTTTTAGTATTAAATAAACCAACTTTTTGTTTTATTACTAGTTAAATAATTAAATTTGGCGACGATACTTTGTTTGGATAAAGCAAAAAAAATTTCAAATCAAAATTGATCGATTGAGATTTCTTTCAAAGAAAAAGTCAACGACTTAAATCTCCTACTGATATATTTCATACCCTCCCTGTGCGTTGTCGAATAACATTCTAGAAATTTTAGAAACTTTATTCTCGAAAAAATATATATATTTTTAGTACTAATTTTGAAAACATGCGTGAAGCAAATGAAGAAGTAAGTCCGACAACAACTCCAACAAAGGAGGAGAGCAAGGACTGTAAGGAACAAAAAGAAACTGAAGAGGTGGAAGCTAAAGGAGCTTCTAAAGAACTAACTCAGGAGAGCTACAATCAGGCAGATTCCAAGGACTTGGAAGAATTTAAACAAACTGAAAAAGAACTAACTGAGAAGAGCAACAAACAGGCTGAACCAAAGGACTTTAAAAATCGAAGAAATGAAGAATTGAATAACAGAAACAACAAGAAGCAACAAACCCAAGGACTTTGTGGAACTTAACAGAATAAAGAAAGAACTAACTGAAGAGAGCAACAACCAGGCTGAACCAAAGGACTTTGAGGAACCTACACAGGCTGATCCAAACAAACCTGAAGTAAATGAAGACGTGGAACTAATGGAGGACAGCAAGAAGCAGACAAATCCCAAGGACTGTGTGGAACTTAATGACAAACAAACTAAGGAGAGCAACAAACAGGCTGATGCCATGGATTTGAAGGAAATCGAAAATACTCAGCAGGAATTAACGGAGAACTGCAAGGAACCGTCCAATCCAGATAACTTGGAAGGTCAAAAAACTGAAGAGGAGAAATTTACGAAGGACTGCAACGAGCAAGCTAAGAAGAATTGGAGGAAAGTTATAGAACCTAAAGCGAAGTATTTAATGGACGGGAGCAAAGAAGACCAGGAAGAAATTGATAGTGATAGTGATGTGGAACCAGAAACAATAAAATTCTTTGGCTTGGAATATGCCATATACTCACCTGATATGAAAAGGCACTTCGAGAACGCCAAGAAATTCTTTGCTTCGTCTGAATATCTGATGGCTAGACAGGCAGCTGAGATTGCCAAGAAGAACTCGGGCAAAACTAAGGTTGCATGGGAAATACTCACTGCCGATAATGGGTATACTCCTAGGTCTGATCAGTCGAGCAAGAGATTTCCGGCGACAAATTAAATCATTCGATTTCATTTTTCAACGATTCCATTCCAACATTGACACTTGCAAGACATCCAAAACTGCTAATACAGACAATGCAGAAGATCCATGACTCTAGGCACAAGATTCAATCCAGTCCTTAAAAATTCGATTACTACAATTTACACAAACTTTTTTGTATTTTCTCCGGCCTTACACATCAATAAAACACGACCAAAATAAGGTAGAATTTTGTTTTTCATCATTTGCTGTAACTTTTCGATCACATCTCTGGAAGAGTGCTAAAGATCCTCTGCCAAGAATGTGTTTTTTTTATAGGGACCTGTATGAGCCTGTACAAAGAGCAGCGCGCAATTTGTGTTGCCTTTGTGATGCAAATTCAAGTGGGAGTCAAGTCGCGTTGTGGAGTGTAGTCAGCCACGCCTACGTCAAGCCACAACGCATCTTTGAAAGGCTGGCATTTGGCACTCTACTCATGAGAACGGCAACGGCAACAGCAACAGCTTGGCAATTGCATTGGCATTCATCAACCGCTTGGAAAACACACGTTGCCTCTCCGCATGGTGCATACAAATTCAGTTGTGCCACATGTGGCTGCTATCTCCGTGAAAGAAAATCAAATCATTGCCGCCTGCTCATCATCAGCATCGTCATCATCATCATCATCATGAACGACTGTCAGACCCTTACTTGAGAAAGTCATAAGCAACTCCTGTGCGTCACTCTTTCACTCACTCCCTCTCTTTCTCTCTCTCTCTCTCTTTCACTATCGGCTATCAAGTGCTGCATATAATAAATCATTTTTGTCGACGATTTGTTTGCATTTTCATACATTGCATTCGCCTAGTAGCTCAACTCTGGGGAAAAATAAAACCTACCTCCCTCCATTGAAACCACAAAACCGACACCAAATTGGTCTCATTAATGAACGGGCGATGTTTTCACTAAAACTATTTCAATATGTTTGACTTTTTTTTGTTTTTTTTTTTTTTTTTTAGGGGGATCTTTAACGCTTTCTGTTCGCTAAACATATTTAATATGCCCACTACAAATATTTGGCTGCTGCCGCTCATTAATCAATTTAACCAAACAAAAAAAAAATGGTATAATATTAAAAACAATATCCATCAAATTTATAAACAGTTCGATATATGTTAAACATCATCAAAAGTCACAGTAAGCACGCATTTTGGCATACGGTCGTTTACTTCATTTACATAATATCAATAAGTATACGAAATATGTTTTTAATTTTTTAACTTTAGATTGATTGTGGGGCCTCTTAAAAAGATCGGCCTGGCGCCTTTTATGCCTCGAGTGAAAACAAGTTTCTATTTATTACTTTTACATTTTCTGAAAGGGGGCATCGACTAGCAATATAATTTTTTGTAGAATGTCATAACCAGTTTTTTGTTTTGGTTTTTTTTTACCATTGCTAAAGTCAAAGTTTTATTATATATAATTCGTTTTGGCTAGAACCTTCATTAGCGCATCAAGGTGTTGGTCTAAATGAGAAAGCCCTAGGAATTGCACCTACACACTGGTAGAATATTGAAAAATGTGAAAATTGTAATGGAAAAATCTTTTCACTTAGATTTTTATATTCATAGAATCTGCAGTTCGAATTCCTCAGTTTTGTCACCTTTTTTAGTCCCTTTAAAATGAAGTTCATAATAACCTAAATTAGTAATTCCCAAATAGTTTCTGAAGAGCTTATTAAGCCTAAAAGAGAAATACCAATCTGAAACTAAACAAGAAGAAACTGTTTTTAGCTGTTTTAGCTAATGCATATTCCTGAACTGATAATTTTCTGTCCACACGAAGTATAGTAAAACTCCAAACAGAGACATTGAAGCCTTGGTTAAACCATAGTTTTGAAGTTGGAGACTGGTCCTGGATCTTCCCAAGTAAGCTACCAGTTCTTAGGGGAAATTTTTAGCATCTATTGCAGGGTAGAAGAAAATTTTTATTTCTGTAAAAGAAAATCCTATTTAATATTTGTTTATTTTACATGAATTAAACTGTATGTTTCATGGACCATACCTTTTCTTAATAGATCTGCGATTATTAAGTGATGAGAAGATTTTATGACTATTAAATGAAAAGGTTTAAATGATCTCTTATTGTTGTTAGAAAAGATAAAGTAATTTACCTGATTTTCCGATGTGAGATGACAACCTTGAATGTGGCGACTATGTGAAATCCGTCGCAAGATTGAGCAATGAGGCAGGACGGAGGTCACAATCAATTTGGTCGCAAAATGTGAAAGTAGTCATTCCCCTTGACCTAATTAAATCTATATAATTAACTATAATCTAATAACATTTTTTAATCAGCAATAACTATCAGATTAAAAGACGGATTTAAATGTTTAATATTAATACATTTTATTCAAATCATTCAACCATTAATGATTTTATTATAAAAATTCGAATATTAGTTGTGTTAAAATTTTAAAATATTATTATTATTTATATGTAAAAAATAATAATTCAAATAAAGTTTACATTATTATGAACTTGTGAAAATAAAACAACACATTACCAAAGGGTAATATATATATATTTTATAACAATTTCTAACATTTAACATTATTTAGTGATTTTATCTGATCTGATTTTGTTGGTTGAATTTGACTATTAATAAATTAGAGAATTAACCTAAGAGGGAATGAAATTTTGACCTTAAACAAGTTAAACAAGTTTCACTTTAAATTCAGGTTCATAAAGGATTAAAGAAACCATTTCTTAAAGTTAAAAGGTTAGCGTTAAGCTAAAAACCGCAACATTATTTCACATTGACAATAAAAAAAAATCTTTATTTAAAACATTTCACGACATCAACCAATAAAACATCGAAAAGTGTTAGGTGGAAGCCAGAAAACCGCAACATGTTTGGAACATTTACACGTGCGGCAAACCGGCTGCAACTAAAGGCGAAAACGTAGAGAAGGTGGTCAAAAAAAAAAAAAAACCCTGGAGGGGGAGGAGCAGCGTCGTATTGCTGCAGCCATTTGAGTTTGAAACAGTCTCAACTATAAAAGAAATCAATTACTTTCGCTTGGAACGTATGTATGTATGTACGTAATACTGGACAGCCGGCATGGCTGTCGGCAAGATGGAAAAAGGAAGCGTGGGAGTGGAGTGGAAGGGCAATAAGCCAAAAGCACTCACACTTCCGGCACTAGCTGACATTTGGGAAATTCGTCCGAATTTAAGGTTCGTCCTAGAGTCACGTGCCGCAAAAAAACGCGCTACAAATTTGTTACAACTAATGCGTGGGTGCAATTCGAAATGCGCTTCTTAAATGCAACGAAGGTTGATCAAAGAGTTCTCTAGGATTTCTTTAAATATAATTTTCAATCAATCCTTTCAGAATGCCTTTGAAGCCGCCCTCGCATTGAACTTTACCCGAAATGAACCTAGTGTGGGACATGTGAATATCGAATGCGGCTTCTCAAACGGCACTTTGAATATTGTTACACACCATTTCAAGTTCGTTGACTTTGGACTTTTGGGCGTGCCAATGGCTCTATCCAAAGACCGGATGACCCTTTCGAAGTATTCTGCTTATCGGACGGACTGCACTTTGAAGTGCAGTAGTTTATTTTATCAAAGTTATTTTCGTTTGCGCTTTCAAGTAGCTCCCCTGTGGTAAACTTTTTACCCTGTTTCGATAAGATGTGTTAAGTAATTATAAATGTTTAGCGGCTAAATGTAAGAAAACGCAACATTTCATTATCTGGCATCTTAATGCAAATATTTGACGCGCATACATACGTGCTGGGATCTCCCTCTCTCTCCCTCTTTGTATATCTTATAGATGCATTGGCATTACCATTGAACCTATAGGCCAATCTAATCAACCCAAAACGGATGATGATGCCAACCAACTCAAGAGACAGACAATCACTGCTGAGCTGTGGTTGTAGCTCGAGGAAAAACTAAAGGGGAAAAACGAGGTGTCGGTGGCAAAAGCCCAATGCCATCAACACCAAACCAAAAGAAGGCCTCAGGGGAAACAAACAGCGACACAACCAACAGCAGCAGCAACCAAAAAAAACAACAACGAAGACGACGTCGACGACGACGAAGACGATTATCAACGAGGCGCAACTAAAATATTTTAATTAACGCAATATTTGCACAAAATAACCAACATTACAAGTTCAAGGCGCTAGATAAGAAAAAGAACGTATCGTTCAAAAACAGGGCTCGGAACACAGTGGCCAAAATGGGGTGGGCAGAGACATACATGAACATTTATATACATGTATGTATATATATATACATAGATGTGTTTGTAAGTCGGCCCAGTGACGGCGAGAAGGAAGTTTCACCATAAACCCCAGCAAACATCTGGAGAGAATGAAATAAAATACATATGAACCTTTTAGCTTCATACCCACACAATTCATTAAAGGAATGATCTTCACTAAACATCATTTCTACTGATTCACCTCCAAGTCGATCGATCTAAGTGTCGGAGGGGGAAAAACAAACCTGAATGACATGGCGTCATATAAACGGTGATCACTAGGGCGTGTCAATATTTTTTTTATCCCGAAACGCGTATGAATTGGAACAAAAATAATTGATAAATATATTACTTATTTTGCAGTCCTCGGTAGATGAGTTGTCTAAGTGGCCCAGTCAATTAGGTAACTGAACAACGAGAATCCGGGTTCGAATACCAGGCTAGTGTATGGATGTAGTTTTCGTCTAAGCCGAAAGCCTTAGTTGCCATTGCTTGTAAAATATAGTTAGGTTGATAGTTTACAACTATATCCTATACTTATAATAATAATAATAATAATAATACTTATTTTAAAATATCTTAAACTCAAAGTTATAACCAAAAGAAGATGGTAAACTGTACAATTGACCTGAATGAGTATTTCTTCATCTAAATCAACGCCAAAGCTATATAAACTCACTGTGACTGATTAGCAGCAGTCTATAGACCATTAACTAAAAGACCATTCTTTTATAGATATTTCATGCTTAAAGCTTGAACTTTCACTAGGAGATCAATGAGACGTCTCACCAGATCAAAAAGCACATGGAAAATTTTAAATTCCACAGTGATCAACATACAATTGCTGTATCTACTCCTTGAATGAAGTAGGAGGGATATCTTTGTATGCTGGGTTATGTATCTTCACTTGGTCATTGGAGTGTCCCTTTCCAAGCATACACCCATACATTTGTATGGGCACACCTACAGATGTGTATGTGTGTGTGAAGTAGTGCTCTTTTGCTGCACTTGACTTGCCACAACACGCAAAGCCTCGGTCCCTGCAAAATCTACCTCTAGCTTCAAGTAGCCAATGCCGCCACGCAGTCGTACACCACTCATCGCCTTTTCCTTACTCTAACTGAGTTTGTTTATGTATTTGGGTGAGTGTGTGTGTGTATAGTTGTGCACATCTAAGATAGACATGCAGATATCATTGTGGCAAGTACCTGCTGGACACTAGTCGAAGTACATAAGTCTTTTGGTGGTGGCGGTGCTGCTGCTGCTGTTGGTGCTGTCCCTACTGCGACTATCGCATTGCAATCAGCGCATGCGTTTTCAAAGGCCGATCAACTGGCCATCGTTCCTTTCACAGTAGCCATTCGTTCTAAAATGTAAAGGAATAGAGGGGGCGAATCGGGGGGACTGACTGCGTTGCTGGTCATGTGATATGAAGGGGAATGGAACGCATTCGGATCTGGTCCTCCTCATCAGCGCAAGGTTTTGCTGCGGCAATGGACGGGTCCCATCGCTCGGTCGCTCGCTCGCACGCTTATCGCATTTTAGTAGTGCAGCGATTTATCAAAGTTAACATAGACTTTTAGCTTGCGCTCCACTCAACGGGCGAAGAGAGAGATAGTCTCTGTCCCAGAACGGGAACGAGAACAGCAACGTAAACGGGTATGAGAACGAGCTGGATAGCTAGATGGCTGGGGCAACCATCTCAATGTCCATTTGCCAGTTGCGCCTCGCCTCGAGGGTCGCCGCTGCCGCCACTTGGCGCTTTTGGCGGCGTCTCTCCAACCTCAACGCATTGCGTTATAAATCATTTTTATTTGTTTGCTCTTTAAAACGGGCCACAAACGAATACAAAGAATCGCCAGAACCTCCGCCAGCCAGCCAACCATCTAGCCATCCTCTCACACTTCATGATATTCCTTCTTAGCAGTCATTCTAATGTTTTATTTCTTTTTTTGTTGGGTGCTTGCATTTTTAAGATTTTTGTTCTTGGTTATCTAAGCTCTCGTATCTAAGCCAACAAATGAACATTAATGATTCAGTTAATGCTGACTGCTTAAAGTTTTGTGCTGTCTCTATTGATATAGTTAAAAAACTTTTACTTTTCCATTGTATGTATATCGTCTCTGGAATCTCTAAGGATTTATTAGTTCAACACGCATTATACCTTCTATAATTTTAGGAGAATTCACATAAAATCTGTGCCTTGAATCAATGTTTTTATAACATTTGTTTAAACGTTTGTGTGTTTAACCCACTAATTTATAGGAGTTTAGTCATTTTCCACTTTGAAATTAATAATTATATGAATGTAGACTAAGTTACGATACGACGTTAAGCTAGATTATTACATTATTCAATTCTACTACTGATCCAACAGCAATAACCTCAACTAAATGAAGGCATAACGAGATGGGGAAACCCTTGTCCCTTGAAGTATGCAACAGACTCAAAAATTGTGCATTGTTTTGAACAATTTAATGAGTTTTCGTAAGCTTTGTAACTTGTACTGACTGGAAATTTGTAAATCTTTTATATTCTTCAAAAAACTAAATCATGGACTTTAGAGGGCAAAGTTCCGCCAAGTACACAGTCGTATTTCCGCACATTAATGGAGGCATTTGCGAATTTAGTAAACTAGTGAATCAAACATTTACAAAAATTAAAAAAAATTTAAAAGCAATTCAATTTTGATGATAAATATGAAGAGTATAATATGATTTTTTAAATTTAAAATTTATATTTTAATAATATCATTCAAACAGTTCCCCATTTTTTACGCTTCTTTTGGAAACAAAGACAATTCCTGAAGACTTTCAATGCATTTAATCAAAAAATTTTTATATTAGGTTCTTGTATCTCAAACCAGTGAGCTATCAATAGAATATGAATTTAAATAGTAATCCATACAACACCCAAATCGATTACTTGAGCTTGCGATACTTTTAAAATATATGATATAGATGATATTTTATCAATCCGAACAATTTGTTTTATTGAGCTTAATTCATATATATATAAACTTTATTCTTACTGACATATCCTTCAAGACTTAATCTTTACCTTCAAGACTTAATCTTTAAGTAAAGCTTTCTATAACTAACATTTAAGTAAGAAATATTATATATTTTAAAGATTCACCATAAATCAATCTTTACAGCCTTCGCTTAACTCGCTAAACTCTTTTTACTCTCCACTTTGTGGTTATTTCATTTTCGTTTTTCTTACTTTCGACCTTGAAAAGTTTTTCTTGTGTTTACTCTACAACTTTTGGAAGCTCAGGGAGAGAAAGAGAGAATAAAAGAAAAAACAGAAAAGAAACAATGTTAAGTAAAAAACTTTCCCACTGCACACGCATAAAAGGCAAAGCGAAAAGTTGCGAACGTCGTAGTTTGTACTACAACTTAATTACAGTGCCTGCGAAAAGGTGCCTCACTGACGTCTGACTCTGACTGAACTGAACTGAAAGTGGACACCGGAATGGTGTAGGGGAGGGGGTTGGTATGAGTCTGTGTCTGGGTTTTTGGGGAGGGGGTGGATGGCTATGTCTGTTAGGTTGGGTGCCGAAAATATCACTTAATTAACATTTTCGCCATCGCCCCGTCGCGTTGTGTTGCGTTGCTTCGCGTCGCACGGTGGCGTAATTAACGCGTCCACTTAATGCAAACGCCATTGAATAAACGAGTAATTGGACGACATGTTCCTCTCCAATGTGGCCAAAAACGACGAAAAAAAAAGGAAAAAAAATCGGATTCGAGAAGCGAATTCAACGACAAAGAGCATCGCGACAGGCTACGGGCTACTCCTCTCTACCACTTCTTGTGTGGGGCAGCAGAGTACTACCAGCTCCCCAGGTTGGGTACAACGTGTAGGCTTGCCTTGGCTATGCAAATCATTTTGGCCATCGCTTGGGCCTTGGACCTGGCCGCTTGCTGGGTGGCCGTGCGACAAAAATTAAAACCAAACAACGATTTCCAATCAAAGCAACACAACTTGCAGAAGGTATCCATAGTCTCTCACTCTCTGGACACATAGGCTGCCGAATCGCAATTCGCGCCCCGTAATTATGCGACAAATGCGTGGTGTAGCCCATGATAAGGAGGAGGAGGAGGAGAAGGAGGGCAGACAAGGTAGTTGCCTTTATTTATGCACTCGCATTATTCAATGAAGCGCGCCACCTGCATGCGTAATTATTGAAGGCGCTGGCAAGGATCGTTTATCGATCGTCTCTTGGCACTGGCGTCGCCCTGACTGCCATTAAGGCGCCTTTTTGCATGCCTGATGAGAAAAGGGAGGGCTAATGCCAAAAACTGACAACTTCTACTGTGAAAATTTGCCACTGAGACAAGAACAGAATATAATTATTGTATATATTCATATTCCATTATTTTTTTTAAATAAATTAACAAAAACTAATTGTCAAGTAAAGATTGAGTTTCCCCACAATTTGTTATCATTCAACTATTATAGAGTGTATAGACTCATTGGTGTTTTATGGTTTCTTTTCCCAAAATTCTCGATTGGCCATACTAATTCATATATCCTAAAACTAGTTGAGAATTACAAATATATGAAAAAATGTTAAAATAAGAGGCTGTAAAACAAAACTTTGATATTGTTAGTTTTGGTCATATTAATAAATACTTGTTAGTTCCTAAAATAGTTGTAGATCATAAAATTATTAATATATGATCAATTAACTATATTTATCTTCATATATTGGTTCCATTAATACCTCTTTATGCCTTAAATGTTTGATTATTCACAACAACCTTGTGCTCAAGAGAAGAATCCAAAAAGTGAAGTTTATTATAAAATGGATAACCCAAAACAAGTAAACTTGAAATCAATAAGAACTCTATTTCCAATTATTTATCGATGTTACCAATATTTTTGTTTTATTATCAAAAAGGTTTTAAAATTCCTAAATAATAATGAATACTAATATTATTATCCTCCAGTTAATTATTTTCAGTTTCTTTTAAAAATCTGTTTTTCAAGCATCAAATGCATACAACTTTAGATGCTCTAGTATCTATTTGTACGAATGTTGATATCTATACCATATAATATTTACAATATAAATTATTTTAAGGAAAATAATGTAAGCAATTAAGTATTTAAATGTTTTAAAATTAGCTCTGTATTAACAAAAAAACTCTTCTCTAAGTCTCGTAAGATTTTAGGCACTGGATAAAAATCAACAGAGTTTTGATTTTAGATTTAAATATAATAATTATAAACAAATAAGTCTTTGGATTTTAAATTTTTTACCAAAATTACTCAAAGAGATGGGCTGTGTTAAAACTTCGAGACTTTCTTAGAAGCTAAAGCTTTAAGATGACTACGAATTATAGAAAATTAGGTACAAGGATATTGTATTTTTTTTATATAAATACTTAATTGACTCAAGGTAATATATATATAATTGTCATATAGAATTATCTCTTTTCCTTTTGCAAATTGCCTCACATAATCATTAGGCTAAAACTTAGAGATAACTAAAGAAAGTGAAAGAGCAACTTGATGAATCTGCTTCAAACTGAAATTAATAATATTGTAGAGTATATCCATTTCGGATTTTTATAATGCTTGATCCAATATAACACATACTTAAATATAAATGGGTAAAAATGTTCAATTTTTTACACTTGTAAGCCCCATAGAGAGGGGGCCAATGTATATTTTATTCTGCTTCTCTTTGCGTTGGCTTTATAAGAAGTTGTGGAAGAGAGGAAGTTAGAGGGGAGTTGAAATGCAATACCCATGGGGCGTGTCGTCTGGCCGGACATGTGCGCGCAATTAGACATGGTTGGCGTTGTGTGTAAGCTCCCTCAAGTATCTGCTAGATACGCGACGGAACCTGAACATTGAACACAGAAAATCATAATCCGCACACAAGCCTTTTGTACAATTGAACGCACTGTCTCCCTGTTATTCTTGCTGGTTTCAGTCTTTACAAGTTTGGGGGCAAGTTTGATTGAATGTCTTCTACGGATCTATATGTGAGTGTGTGTGTGTTTGTGTGTGTGACAGCTCGATAGGTTGTTGGGCTTTTGCTTTTTGTTTATGTGAAGTATCTGCAGTTGTCGCGTGTGACATGACACAAAGTGGACAGTTTTGATTACTGTTGAAATTGAAATGGAAATTGTTGTTGATCTGCTGACTATATATGTATGTATGCTGTGTATGTGTCTGTGGGTCAGTCTTTGTGTGACCCAAATGTGATTGGAGTAGCAGTACCTACAATTTGTGTGGTGATTTGTTTTCGGCGTCTGTAAGCCTAAGCCTCAGCCTAAGCCTAAGTATCTTGGAAAAGCTGTCAAACATTGCAGGTTGGCCTCTGATGTGTTGCAATTGCATAGAGGAAAGTGGTTGGAGTTCCAATTTAAACGTATTTAATGTAAACTGTCCACAAAAGGTAAATATTTCTGATATAGAAAATGTCACAGTTTGCACAGTTAATCATAACATGTAATTACTGGCCTTCACTTATGATTGATTTTTCTTTACACTGTTACAAAAAGGGGTATATTAATTTGCTCAAAAATGTATAGAAATATATGTAGAGACAAGAAAGAATGAAAACTCAATTCAACAACTTGTAAGGGTATCAAAATGTTTCCCACTTCTACTAGACTCATCTAAGATCATTTGATTTATGACTATTATGACCATTTTACCTATTAAATTGTAGAGAGTTAGTTTTGCCGCCAAACTGAACTGTGCTTGAAGGCAAATTCTATTTAGATGTGCTATTCGCCATCCATTAGTCATAAGTTGCATTTGCCAAACGAAAATCAATTAGTGTATCTTGCCTTGGCCAAACCAACCAGACGAATCGGGCCTCACCACCCAGGCAAAATTTTTATTCCTTTTCGGCCTGTCTAGAACAAAGTCATTTTAGCAAGCAGGCAGCGAGTTGATGAATTGGTTTTAAATCAAAGATAATGCAATATAAAAATATGGAAAAGAGAGAACGAAAAAGAATACGTCATAGTCATAGAGGATAGATATTCATTTTCTCATCTTGACTTAAATTCGAAAACTTATGTTGGCAAAGTTATAAATTCAAATCACACAACCACGCAAAATGTGGAATTCATTCGCGAGAGTGAGGGAGTTGCATGTGGGTAGGACCATGGACTCGAAAACCAAGGCACTCGTTGCCAGTTGTTGTTATCTACTGGGCAAGATGTTGTTGTTGTTTGCTGTTTTCCTAGTTGCAAGTTGCAAGTTCTTGTCCCCTTCCCCCACAACATTCGCTCTGAAAATATCAATTATGAGGCGAAAAGCCTCACAGACAACAAGCATCATAATGATGATAACAATGACGATGATGATGGTGTGCAAGTGGATGCGGATGCCGAGAAACGACGTTCTCGTAGTCATATTAGTCGAACAAGGTATTGCGGTAGTTGCAGAGCCGCATGCTACTACACATGTTGCTACCGTGTTGCACTCTCCACTCCACCCCACTCTAACATTGGCTGGCATTGGCGTCGTTGGCTAGCATGACATTTGTTTTAAGGCTCTTATCGCGATATTCCTCGAAAACATAGGCCGCGCCCATCCACGATATTTCTATTCTTTCTCTGATTTTGCGCTAAATTCCAAGCGTATTCTAGCAATTGATTTATTATGCTTGTTTTAAAACGATTTGGCACACACAGCAAACTCTTCCTGCCTGACATCCTTTCATCCGATAGATGATGGTACCCATCTGGCATCTAATAAAGGCCTATAATTTGTTGGCTTAGCATTGTAATTGATGCATTGAGGTTGTGACATTGTTTTGTGATAATGCGCTGTGGCTTCCATCTAATAACCAATGCAATGCAATGCATTTCAAAGTTCCTGACTCTCCCTCTTTGACAGTCCCTGAGCCCAGACGATTGTTCTGTTTGGGAGGCCAGCTTGACAACTTGATAACTGTTTTAGTCCTCCCCCATGCCCATCACCATGCATGCTAAAGTCCTGGGAATAATAATTATCCATGTGGTTTTCCATTTGTTGATGAACATGCTAACTTTAATAAGAGGTAAGATATTTTTTGTGATACCCACTTGATATGTTGTTTTTCTCTTGTTTCAATAAAAATAAAAACTTGACAATTTACATTCATCATTCTATTATGTGGTTGCAAATAAGAATTATATTTTTCGATCAGATGGTATTAATTCTAGAAACAAATTTTATAAGAAAATATAAAATGTATAATTTTCTATTAGATTTATGTACTAATGTTTAAATATCTGAATATTGAGATTTGTTTTGGTTTAAAAGATATCGTAACTTAAAAGTGCAGAAATAAAAGTTTTTATTTGCTGTGTATCAGCATATTTTTACCAATCGAAAACCAATGAAAATATTAAAAAATATGACATGTGATATTTAAAATTGATTTGTTTATTAAAATAGATTTATTTTATTTATTCTATGGTTAGTGCTACTTCGATATATTGCTCAGATTTGCGTTGATAAAGATTTGTCTATTTGAAATGCTTTTTAGTTTTCTTTTATGATGCCACAAAAAGTAGATAGTTTTTACTTTTTTTCAGAAAAGGCGCATCTTCAATCTAGCAAATTGGACGCCCATTCGAGTGCATACATAAAATGAATATATATGTATGTACATACATTCATATAAGCATATAATTTATGCAACTCGTAAAATATCATCATCATCAAATTGTGCAAATAAGATGCAGCCACAATTATAACATAACTTTTACTCAGAAATTACTGAGCCAAAACACTTTACAACATGAGTAAAATAACTTTTTAGTAGTAGTTGGAATTCGACCCTCGGTAATAGCAAGGTTTATCTCGACTACGCCTCTAACTCATAACATTTAAAGGCCATTTAAATGCCTATATATGTGTAGCTTAGTATGATTTTTATCGCTTAACCAACTTTAGCAACTAAAGTTACTCTTCTTAAATTATTATGAAATTTTTTATCCTCAGTTTTACCAATCTTTAATCGACCCTAATAGGTGAAAAAACACCTGTGGTTGGTTTACTTTTGCGGTTATTTTGTATTTTATGTTATTAAGCTGAAATTTGAAATTTCCCATTATTTATAACCGTTTTAAATTACTTACATGTAAATGAAATAAGTTAATGGAAACTAGTTTGTTTAAATTTTCTAAAAAAGTATATTAATTTATTTTAGTGTTGCGAAAACATTAAGACTGCAGAGATCTGTTGGTTTATCAGTGTTGGCAAGTAATATATGTATAAATAATGCTGCTTATGACAATGCCAGAAACTTTAAACTATATTGTTTTTAAAGGTCTTGAACGATTCGACATCTTTGACAGAATTGCGGAACTTATTTACGTAATTTCCAACACTATTTTTAAATTAAATTTCTTTTTAGCTAGAATAAACTAAACTCACACTGGAAAATTCAAATTTATTAGTAGATTACAACAATTTCTGTAGTTTGATGATTTTAAGCTAATTTTTTATCAGTATGCAAAACTATAAATTGTCAATGTAAAGACTATTCGAACAATAACTATAAATTTTTCAATGCAAATGATTTGTGAATTGTTAAACAGATCAATCAGACTTGAAATCAATCCTCGAGTGACTATTTCCCAGTTTAAAATTTAAGCCACATTTGAATTTTGGAAATTAATTATTTTTGCATAAGATTAAGTGCTCTTTTAAGCTAGTCTTCTTCGAAGACGTTATATGTGAATCGAATCGATAATAAGAATATATAAAAGTATTAAGATTTAAGTGTATTCCATAGGTAGGAAAAGTTTATTTTCTTTTCAAATTGTTTCCCGCATTACAGTGGTCGTAAAAAGCATTCTACGATAACCCAAAAACTGTGTACACATTGTTTTAGTAAAAATTTATGTATGACATTTCAAAAAAAAAGTTTAAATTTCAGGGGTTATTTGAAAATGTTCTTGAAGATAAATTTGCGTAGATTTTTGCATAGATTTTCACTTTATATACTTCCCTTTGCTGCGTTGCCATCTGGGCTAAAGGTCAACAGACACACACTCATTTTTTTTTTTTTTTTTTGGGGGGGGGACCATGGCATTGACATACGCATTTGGAAAGCTAAAGCCAGGCTTCATGGCTATGGAGAGATGTGCATTTCAACGACGACGACAATATTGTGTGTTGTTGCTGTTGCTATTTCCAGTTCCATCCATTGGCAAACCAAGCCCACATTTTCATAATTTGCTTGGACCCAAAACCAAAAGGAAACCAGAGACCTCTAACAAACCATCGAACGTAGAGACTCGAAACTCAAGAGGAACGTTTCGTATCGAACGAACGAATGAACGAACATTGCCAACGTTCAATTAATGACGATCATTGTCAAGGCTTTTGCCGTAGCTAAATAGCGGCAGGCTGCGATGTCGCTGATGCGTAGGAGGAGTCTACAACGTTGTTGCCCGTTGTTGTCGTCGTCGTCGTCGTCATCATCATCATCATCCTCATTGCCCCGTTAGTATGTGTCTGTGAGGCGCATATTTAGGTATGTTGCAACATGGCATTTACAAGTGCGCCACATTCAACATACGTACATACATACATACAAGATTAGGTTTCGCCGGCGGCGTGGCCGATTATGTTGTCGCTTTTGGGAGGGTGCGTCAATTTATGAGTTCATTCTGCGTTTCTACAGGAAATGTTGGATTTTTTTTTCCTTTTTTGCATTGGTTTCATGAGAGATTTTTGTTCGATAAAACTTTATATACAACAAATTTTGGAATTAATTATAAAGAACAAAAACCTTGCAAAGATTCTTCATTCTTTTCACTGGCAATAGGGCACTTGTTGCTCCATAGTTCCTTACATCCTTCAAGGTGCCTAAAATCGAAGAAAACTTTAACACAAAACTTTTCAACTACAAGTTATTCTCTCTTGCAACTCACTGGGCTAACTATGTACAGTTGCGAAAATAAAAATAGCACCACTAAAGCGGAGAATGTATATAACAAAAAATTGAATGATTCTGTTCTATTCCAAGTAAACTTTACTGGTGGTCATTTTCACAAAAATAGTTCAGAGTTGCTCTTTATAGATAAATTACAGTAAAAAAATGAAGTAAGTAAGTAAGTGGGTATACCATACACCAATAAAACAAATATTTCAAATTTATAATAACAAATGCATTTTCGTATTTTTAAAAAAATCGGTTTGCATGCTTTTTACAAGCATATCTTAGTATTTCGCTTACTCAAGCATACGAGCACCCTAGCGCCCCCACCAGCCAACGGCCAACTCCGGCCATATGGAAAAACGTTTATATGCATAACTTGGCTATTTTTATTCCGATTTTGCTGGATATTAGTATCAAATTTAAGTGTGCTAAATTTGATTGCACAAGGTTGAAAATTACGGGAGATAATCGAGTTTTTTCAAATTACGGGGGCGGAAAGAGGCGTGGCAAAATCTTTACACATCAAAAATGTGCGCAATTACTAAGCAAATACTCATACCAAATTTTGTGTCTCTAGTTGCTATAGTGTTTGAGAGAATCGGTTTTATTTAATTTGCGGGGGCGGTAGGGGGCGTGGCAGAAATTTGAAATAAACTTGATCAGTGTACATACTACACGAGTCTACATACCAAATTTGGTGGCTGTAGCTCTTATAGTCTCCGAGATCTAGGTGTTCATACAGACGGACATGGCTAGATCGTCTCGGCTGTTGATGCTGATCAAGAATATATATACTTTATGGGGTCGGAAAAGCTTCCTTCTGCCTGTTACATACATTTTGGCGACTTTAATATACCATTTCACCCTATGGGTGTATGGTATAATTAGCCCCAAAACAAACATCATAGTTACAGCTGTATGCATGGCTAATGGCCATTTGCATTTTCCATTTTCCGAAAAACATGAATGTATATTTTATAAATATGACATCAATTATTATTCAGTGGAAAAAAAAATAAGTTATTAGTTATAAGTAACGCCAAGAAAAATTGAATACAAAGAATTTCCAAAAGTTTCCTAAAACTATCCTTTTAGAGGCAACATATTTTTTTACTTTTGGAAGAGGCATAACATTTACATTTTTTATTCGATTTTTTTTTAAATTTATTTTAGCTTAAAATCAAAAAGATCGTTCTACTTATTTCGTCAAAATTGAATGAAAAGGACTACGATTCTATAAAAAAAAATCCAAATTAAATTTCGCATCGAATGAGATATCGTTGACAGAAATTGAATAACAACATTAACATTAACCCATCTCCTTCATTCTTTAGATTTACCCATTCTGAAATTGTTCAAGAAACATTTGGAAAAATGTTTAATTGTTAAAATTTAAATACATTTATCTCTCAGTCATTTCAACCTGATTAATGCAAGTGGTGCTTTTTTATTTTTCGCACTGTATTTATGCACGTGTGTGTATACTAGCTTAAACTTGGGGTTTCATCATCATTTGTACTTGATGGCCAAAAGTTAAGATACTTGTGTGTGGGTGGTAAAACTCTATTAAAGATTTGATAATTTCATTCGTTTCGTTTTTTTGTTTTTGTGAATGTAACTCTAGTGGCAGCTTTCAGTTAAACTTGTTCTATTTGAGTTTATGTGCCAAGGGGCAAATGCAACAGTTGCTTACTAGAGGACTCTTCTTCAAATATTATATATGTACATATTATGTGTTTGTATATCTGCTGTTTGACTTACGACTTTGTGGTTGGCCAGAAAACGTTTCGACAGTGTTATGATTTTCGACTTTATTACCAACTCTATTACCCTCCCATGAGCATCGAACTTTCCATTGTGGTTAAAAAGTGCTTACATCCTTATGTGTGTGTGTTTCTTAGACCCATCATTGAAGAGGGCAAATGCCACATTGTTGTTGTGGCAGCGGCAAGAACTTGACAAAAAACATTTCAACAGCAAAGGCGATGCGACGCCCGCATGCCAATGCAACTCGATGTTGCTGTTGCCTGATGATGTTGTTGTTGTTGTTGTTATTGTTGGCAAGTTTTAGGCGCAGACAACACCCCACACTAAACGAACAACAGCAACAACAATGCGATGCCGCCATGGCAAAGACTTTCCACGATTAATGATGGAAATATTTTTTGAAAGCGCGAAAAATTGTGCATAAATTTACCATGACCATGGACAACAAACCAAAAAAAAAAAAAAATTCAAAAAATAAGAAAAACGAAACAACAACAACAACATTAGTGGCAGGAGCAACAAGCTGTAACAACAAATATTTTGCTTGTACATACATCCATAGGAATTGTAGTTGTTGTTGTTGTTGCAACATTACACTTACAAATGAGTACATGAATATTATCATCAAATTGGAGTCAACGAATTAATAGCGTTCTTTAGAATTTAACAAACAGGATTTTATCAACGACTGTAGAGAAATTTTAAGAGTACATGTATGTATATTCATTCGATCGAATACCCTTTATATTTGTTTACACAGTTTTTAGATGTGTGTGTGAATATACATTTAATGTTTTGTAGAAGTTTTGGTAGAATTTTTAAAGTTTTAAGTAAACTTTTAAAATATTTTTTTTAATAAATAAATTTTATAATTCTTTTATGTAAATAAATATCACCATAGTTTCAGTTGGCTAGATTTAGTTAATTGTTAAGTTATGTAGCCAACTTTATAAGTGACTCTTTGTAAAATTTAATTCTTGTCCATTAAGACTCTGAAATACAGTTTTTAGTATCTATAATGCTTTACTTCTAATTCGCATTCTTGTCTACGTGGATTGATTTTTAAAAGAATTTTTGGGCTTAAAAAAAATTTGAAATTGACTATAGATATGATTATTTTGGCTTTAAGGAAACAGAAAAAAACCCGAAGAGTCACCCCTCATATCTCATATCTCATACCCTGGGCCCGTCAATGCTCATCTAACAGAGATACAAATCGTCAACTTATCCGGTTTTTATCTATATATATTTTAAAGAGTCGTAGGAATGTCCTTAAATATTTTATTCAATTCATATGCAGAAGCATTAACTTAGCATTAAATAAGTGTACAGAAATTACATTTTTTAATATTATTATTTACATTACTCAATGAAAAAAAATCCTGTTTTCTTGCAATAATTTTAAAAATGTATTATTATTTAAATATGTGTTGAAAAATTTGGTAGAATATATTCATATATAAAAATATTCATTCAATATATGCACCTTGACCTTTCGTCCTATATCTTGATGAAATTTTTTACTTTCCAAAACGTTGGTCCATTTATCAAAAGTTAAGATCAAAAAGTTCAATTTTTTTAGAGATTTCATGAGTGTTCAATTTTTTGTTTGTTTTTCGTTACAGAGTGATTTTGGCTTTTAGTTTTTTATTCTCCTTAGGCAAAACAAAACAAAGATAAATAAGAATGAATGGACATTCCAATTTAAATATGCCTATTTGCCCAGCCAACCGATCTTTAAAGAGTATTAAAAGTTTCCCTTATTGAAAATTTCGATTCCCCTCCTTCCGCTTTTTGTTGTGGTTGTATTAACGTCGTTTTCAGCCCATATGCCGGCGCGATGACACTTAACAAATGATCGCATAAGTGCACACAAAACGCACATTGCGCAGACAGGCCGGGAATGAGGCTATAGTTGTTTCACTCTGTGTCCATTGATTGGGTTGTTGCTGCAAACGTGGAGAAAGAAGAGGATCAGAATTGGGATGGGTATAGGCATTGGGTATTGAGGATGCCAGCGTAGATGAGCGGCCTTTTGTGTGGGCAAAAATTCTCAAGTGCTATCAGTGCTCAACCGGCTTATTTTGTATCACAACAAATCGGAGCTGTTTGCCGCTGGTTGAGGGTCACTAGTCGAGTGCCATATGAAATGTTTGCAAAATAAATGCGGCACTTGAATTAGGCAACATTTGTTGGGGTTTGCCCCGAACTGTTTGTGCTGTGGCAGGTTTCCATTTCCTCTCACCATGGACCTTATTAAAGTCAATCTATTTAATCAAATTAGTAAAAGAAATAGCAATAGGACGATGATGATGATGAAAGGGAAGCTGGAATCAGGGTGTAGGTAGGTGTGCATGTGGTTGGAGGAGTGAAGTCTCACGAGCAGTTAGCAATGTTAGTGCGTTGGCGTTAACCCGTTTCGATCCTCAAAAGTGGAGGTGGCGACGGCGGCGGTAACGTTGGCAATGGCATTTGGTGCCGCTACACCCACTTTTTCTGTTCATTTTGGAAATAGATGGCAAAAAAACCATTGTATGCCATGAGCTTGAAGCTCTTCTCTCTCTCCTTTATCCTTATTCATAGGTTGAAGTCACAGTCGCACCACTAACCATAGAATACATACCCCTACCCCTGTTGTACAACATCGCATTTCAATCGCTCGCTCGCAGACTTTTTGAGTTTTCGTCGAGCTAGCGACAATGCGAGAATGAGATGCGGGCTTAATTACAGAACTCGACGGCACTTCTCAAAGTGTGGATGTGGCTCTGTTGTTAGTGTGCTCGCTTGGCGATCGGGCGGCCCGGGGTTCGACTCCCATCATGGTCGAAGCTTTTTTTCATAATGCTTTATATATTTTTTTGATACATTTTTATTTACTTTTTATACCCTTGCAGAGGGTATTATAAAATTGGTCAGATGTTTGTAACGCACAGAAGGAGACGTTTCCGACCCCTTATGTATTCTATGGTTAGTGCATATACATAGTTTATGTTGCGTTGCGTCTGTATGTGTGCATGCGTGTGCTCTGTTGATTTGATGATGACGTAGTAGGCAGCAAGCCGAACCGATTTATATCGGCTGTAACTTGTGTTCTATTTATCCGATCAGATTCAAATTTTGGGATCTGAGATTTTATATATAATACTATCATATTGGTAAATTTCAAAGGGATACTCCAATTTTTGCAAAAATGTTTCCTCCAGAGCTATATGATATAGTACTCCGATTCTGTCAATTTTCATACTTTATTTTTCCCAGGTAATAAAAAGCCTCCAAAAAATATTTCATCCCGATAGCTCTTAAGATGGCTGAGTAAAACGCATACGCACAGACGGACGGACAGACGGACATGGCTATATCAACTGAGCTTCTCATGCTGATCAAGAATATATATATATATTCAAATTTTGGGATCTGAGATTTTATATATAATACTAACATATTGGTAAATTTCAAAGGGATACTCCAATTTTTGCAAAAATGTTTCCCCCAGAGCTATATGATATAGTGCTCCGATTCTGCCAATTTTCATACTTTCTTTTTCCCAGGTAACAAAAGGCCCCAAAAAAAAATTTCATCCCGATAGCTCTTAAGATGGCTGAGTAAAACGCATACGCACAGACGGACGGACAGACGGACATGGCTATATCAACTCAGCTTCTCATGCTGATCAAGAATATATATACTTTATATGGTCGGAAACGTCTCCTTCTGTGCGTTACAAACATCTGACCAATTTTATAAAACCCTCTGCAAGGGTATAATAAACCAGCCATTTCGCCAAGAAACGCAAAAATGACTCAAACAGTCACTGATTTTTTAAAGATGGCCTCAAACCTTATTCCACAGTTTGATGGCAGAAGAGAAAATCTTAAGAGCTTCATGGACGCATTGAATTTGATAAATTCACTAAAAGGCGACCATGAGGAAACAGCAGTGTGCCTAATAAAAACAAAACTAAAAGGTCACACAAGAAATTTGATAACCTCTGAACAGATAATAGAAGAGATTGGTTACAGTATTTCGTCAAATGTAAAAACGGAATCAGTAGCGTCAATAACGGTACAAATCAAAAACCTACCCCAGAGAAACAAAACAGCAAGTCAGTATGCCCAAGAGATTGAAAAGCTTACCGACTCTCTGAAAGGTGCCTTTATACACGATGGCACATCTGTCGAACTAGCTAAAAAGTATACACTTTCAGTCGCTACAGAGGCAATAACAAAGAACTGCATAAACTATCAAGTTCGTAACGTACTAAAAGCAGGTATTTTCCGTGACATGAACGAACTAACAACAAAGTTCGTAGACAGTAGTATAGCAGAAACAGGACAGGCGAACCCTGTCATGCACTACCGTCAATACAATAGAAATGGACAAAATAATTACCGAAGTAGAGGTAATTACCAAAATAACGGTTATAGGAATAATAATAATACCGGTGGATATCGTGGTAACTCACGGTACAACAACCGAGGAAGAAATAATTCCAACCGAAACAGCTCGAACCGAGGTAATTCCAACCGAGGTAGCTCTAACAACGGAAATGGTAATGTACGACTTACTCAAAGTAATTCGGAAAACCAATAGATCCCTGCAGATACTCAGAAGAAACTGTAAATGTATACACATTCAATCTTAGCCTAAGTATTTTCATCAAAGTTAAAAACGAAAATACATACAACACATATACCTTCTTGTTAGATACAGGTGCAGACGTGAAATATCAGGAATTGGTGAAGGTTCAATTTCTTCCAAAGGTCTAACCCTTTTAGAACTAGGACAAAATGAATTCATAATTCCACACAACTTCCATATATTAGACGAAAGTTTTCCAATTCCATTTGATGGAATTTTAGGACTAGATTTCTTCAAAACATTCAATTGCCAATTGGACTTCAGTGATCCAAACGATTTACTAACATTAAGAGTCAATAAATTAAATTTTTCAATAAATATCCCAATATTATACACTTGTGACAGCAATACCACAATCCTCCCAGCAATACCACAATCCTCCCTCCTAAGATCTGAAGTAATCCGACAAATAAATATTCCAAATGAAAACTCAAATATCGTCATCTTAAATCAAGAGGTCGAAAATGGAATATTTATTGGAAGTTCGATCTCAAACACGAACAAAACATTTGTCCGAATTTTAAACACAACAAAAAGAGTAAAAATTTTAAATTTAAAAAACATAAAATATGAATCATTAAAGAATTATGAAATTGTACAGACAACTGATGACGAAAGAAGTCAATCAGTAATACAAAAACTAAAGCTAAACTTCCCACCTATGTTCAAAAACGTACTAGAAGAGCTCTGCACCAAGTATACAGTTGTATTTGGTTTAGAAAACGAACCAATTACTACGAACAATTTTTATAAACAAGAACTAAGATTGAATGACAACCAACCAGTATACACAAAAAATTACAGAAAACCACACATGCATAAAGAAGAAATAACTAGACAAGTCGATAAACTCATTAAAGATAAAATATTTGAACCGTCAGTGTCCGAGTATAATAGTCCGTTACTACTGGTACCGAAAAAGGGTTTACCAGGATCAGAAAAGAAACGATGGCGATTGGTAATAGACTATCGTCAAATAAACAAAAAATTGTTGTCCGATAAATTCCCATTACCAAGAATAGACGATATTCTTTATCAACTAGGCGGAGCCAAATATTTTTCATGTCTAGATTTAATATCCGGTTTTCACCAAATAGAACTAAAAGATAAATCGCGAAGCATTACGTCATTTTCCACTAGCAATGGATCTTATCAGTTTACTAGACTACCGTATGGTCTGAAAATAGCACCAAATTCCTTTCAAAGAATGACGACAATTGCTTTCTTTGGATTAAATCCGTCACAAGCATTCCCTTACGTGGATGACTTAATAGTCATCGGCTGTTCTGAGAAACACATGCTCAAAAACCTAAAGGATATTTTTGACATATGCAGAAAACACAACCTAAAACTGCATCCAGAGAAATGTTCATTCTTCATGCACGAAGTGACATTCTTGGGTCACAAGTGTACCGACAAACGAATATTGCCAGATGACACCAAATACGACGTCATTGAAAAATACCCAGTACCAACAGATGCTGATAGTGCTAGAAGATTCGTAGCCTTTTGCAACTATTACAGACGTTTTATTAAAAACTTCGCAGAACATGCACGTCCGATAACACAACTATGTAAGAAATATCAAAGAAGCTAACATCGGCTGTGCCGAAGTTTATATACCCTTGCAGTCCATGGCCATAATATTTTTATATGTTCCAAACTCTTTTTCTGTATCTCAATTCATTAATGCACAGAACCTTTCAAATATCATTTCAATTTCTTCTTCTTCTTCCCCATCCCCTTTTACACGCATGCCGCAATTCGCACGCATACACATATAGTTTATGTAGCGTTGCGTCTGTATGTGTGCATGCGTGTGCTCTATTGATTTGATGATGACGTAGTAGGCAGCAAGCCGAACCGATTTAAGGTCGGCTGTAACTTGTGTTCTATTTATCCGATCAGATTCAAATTTTGGGATCTGAGATTTTATATATAATACTATCATATTGGTAAATTTCATGGGGATACTCCAATTTTTGCAAAAATGTTTCCTCCAGAGCTATATGATATAGTGGTCCGATTCTCCCAATTTTCATACTTTATTTTTCCCAGGTAATAAAAAGCCCCCAAAAAAAATTTCATCCCGATAGCTCTTAAGATGGCTGAGTAAAACGCATACGCACAGACGGACGGACAGACGGACATGGCTATATCAACTCAGCTTCTCATGCTGATCAAGAATATATATACTTTATATGGTCGGAAACGTCTCCTTCTGTGCGTTACAAACATCTGACCAATTTTATAATACCCTCTGCAAGGGTATAAATATCAAAGAAGCTAACATCGGCTGTGCCGAAGTTTATATACCCTTGCAGTCCATGGCCATAATATTTTTACATGTTCCAAACTCTTTTTCTGTATCTCAATTCATTAATGCACAGAACCTTTCAAATATCATTTCAATTTCTTCTTCTTCTTCCCCATCCCCTTTTACACGCATGCCGCGATTCGCACGCATACACATATAGTTTATGTAGCGTTGCGTCTGTATGTGTGCATGCGTGTGCTCTGTTGATTTGATGATGACGTAGTAGGCAGCAAGTTGAACCGATTTATATCGGCTGTAACTTGTGTTCTATATATCCGATCAGATTCAAATTTTGGGATCTGAGATTTTATATATAATACTATCATATTGGTAAATTTCATGGCGATACTCCAATTTTTGCAAAAATGTTTCCTCCAGAGCTATATGATATAGTGGTCCGATTCTGCCAATTTTCATACTTTATTTTTCCCAGGTAATAAAAAGCCCCCAAAAAAAATTTCATCCCGATAGCTCTTAAGATGGCTGAGTAAAACGCATACGCACAGACGGACGGACAGACGGACATGGCTATATCAACTCAGCTTCTCATGCTGATCAAGAATATATATACTTTATATGGTCGGAAACGTCTCCTTCTGTGCGTTACAAACATCTGACCAATTTTATAATACCCTCTGCAAGGGTATAAAAATATCAAAGAAGCTAACATCGGCTGTGCCGAAGTTTATATACCCTTGCAGTCCATGGCCATAATATTTTTACATGTTCCAAACTCTTTTTCTGTATCTCAATTCATTAATGCACAGAACCTTTCAAATATCATTTCAATTTCTTCTTCTTCTTCCCCATCCCCTTTTACACGCATGCCGGATTCACACGCATACACATATAGTTTATGTAGCGTTGCGTCTGTATGTGTGCATGCGTGTGCTCTGTTGATTTGATGATGACGTAGTAGGCAGCAAGCTGAACCGATTTGATATCGGCTGTAACTTGTGTTCTATTTATCCGATCAGATTCAAATTTTGGGATCTGAGATTTTATAGTATAAATACTATCATATTGGTAAATTTCATAGGCGATACTCCAATTTTTTTTGCAAAAATGTTTCCTCCAGAGCTATATGATATAGTGGTCCGATTCTGCCAATTTTCATACTTTATTTTTCCCAGGTAATAAAAAGCCCCCAAAAAAAATTTCATCCCGATAGCTCTTAAGATGGCTGAGTAAAACGCATACGCACAGACGGACGGACAGACGGACATGGCTATATCAACTCAGCTTCTCATGCTGATCAAGAATATATATACTTTATAGGGTCGGAAACGTCTCCTTCTGTGCGTTACAAACATCTGACCAATTTTATAATACCCTCTGCAAGGGTATAAATATCAAAGAAGCTAACATCGGCTGTGCCGAAGTTTATATACCCTTGCAGTCCATGGCCATAATATTTTTACATGTTCCAAACTCTTTTTCTGTATCTCAATTCATTAATGCACAAAACCTTTCAAATATCATTTCAATTTCTTCTTCTTCCCCATCCCCTTTTACACGCATGCCGCGACTCGCACGCAATACACATATAGTTTATGTAGCGTTGCGTCTGTATGTGTGCATGCGTGTGCTCTGTTGATTTGATGATGACGTAGTAGGCAGCAAGCCGAACCGATTTATATCGGCTGTAACTTGTGTTCTATTTATCCGATCAGATTCAAATTTTGGGATCTGAGATTTTACATATAATACTATCATATTGGTAAATTTCATGGCGATACTCCAAATTTACAATTTTTGCAAAAATGTTTCCTCCAGAGCTATATGATATAGTGGTCCGATTCTCCCAATTTTCATACTTTATTTTTCCCAGGTAATAAAAAGCCCCCAAAAAAAATTTCATCCCGATAGCTCTTAAGATGGCTGAGTAAAACGCATACGCACAGACGGACGGACAGACGGACATGGCTATATCAACTCAGCTTCTCATGCTGATCAAGAATATATATACTTTATATGGTCGGAAACGTCTCCTTCTGTGCGTTACAAACATCTGACCAATTTTATAATACCCTCTGCAAGGGTATAAAAAAAAAAAAAAAATATCAAAGAAGCTAACATCGGCTGTGCCGAAGTTTATATACCCTTGCAGTCCATGGCCATAATATTTTTACATGTTCCAAACTCTTTTTCTGTATCTCAATTCATTAATGCACAGAACCTTTCAAATATCATTTCAATTTCTTCTTCTTCTTCCCCATCCCCTTTTACACGCATGATCGCACGCATACAACATATAAGTTTATGTAGCGTTGCGTCTGTATGTGTGCATGCGTGTGCTCTGTTGATTTGATGATGACGTAGTAGGCAGCAAGGTTTGAACCGATTTATATCGGCTGTAACTTGTGTTCTATTTATCCGATTAGATTCAAATTTTGGGATCTGAGATTTTATATATAATACTATCATATTGGTAAATTTCATGGCGATACTCCAATTTTTTGCAAAAATGTTTCCTCCAGAGCTATATGATATAGTGGTCCGATTCTCCCAAATTTTCATACTTTATTTTTCCCAGGTAATAAAAAGCCCCCAAAAAAAATTTCATCCCGATAGCTCTTAAGATGGCTGAGTAAAACGCATACGCACAGACGGACGGACAGACGGACATGGCTATATCAACTCAGCTTCTCATGCTGATCAAGAATATATATACTTTATAGGGTCGGAAACGTCTCCTTCTGTGCGTTACAAACATCTGACCAATTTTATAATACCCTCTGCAAGGGTATAAATATAAAAAAGAAGCTAACATCGGCTGTGCCGAAGTTTATATACCCTTGCAGTCCATGGCCATAATATTTTTACATGTTCCAAACTCTTTTTCTGTATCTCAATTCATTAATGCACAGAACCTTTCAAATATCATTTCAATTTCTTCTTCTTCTTCCCCATCCCCTTTTACACGCATGCCGCGACTCGCACGCATACACATATAGTTTATGTAGCGTTGCGTCTGTATGTGTGCATGCGTGTGCTCTGTTGATTTGATGATGACGTAGTAGGCAGCAAGCCGAACCGATTTATATCGGCTGTAACTTGTGTTCTATTTATCCGATTAGATTCAAATTTTGGGATCTGAGATTTTATATATAATACTATCATATTGGTAAATTTCATGGCGATACTCCAATTTTTGCAAAAATGTTTCCTCCAGAGCTATATGATATAGTGGTCCGATTCTCCCAATTTTCATACTTTATTTTTCCCAGGTAATAAAAAGCCCCCAAAAAAATTTCATCCCGATAGCTCTTAAGATGGCTGAGTAAAACGCATACGCACAGACGGACGGACAGACGGACATGGCTATATCAACTCAGCTTCTCATGCTGATCAAGAATATATATACTTTATATGGTCGGAAACGTCTCCTTCTGTGCGTTACAAACATCTGACCAATTTTATAATACCCTCTGCAAGGGTATAAATATCAAAGAAGCTAACATCGGCTGTGCCGAAGTTTATATACCCTTGCAGTCCATGGCCATAATATTTTTACATGTTCCAAACTCTTTTTCTGTATCTCAATTCATTAATGCACAGAACCTTTCAAATATCATTTCAATTTCTTCTTCTTCTTCCCCATCCCCTTTTACACGCATGACGCGATTCGCACGCATACACATATAGTTTATGTAGCGTTGCGTCTGTATGTGTGCATGCGTGTGCTCTGTTGATTTGATGATGACGTAGTAGGCAGCAAGTTAAACCGATTTATATCGGCTGTAACTTGTGTTCTATATATCCGATTAGATTCAAATTTTGGGATCTGAGATTTTATATACAATACTATCATATTGGTAAATTTCATGGTGATACTCCAATTTTTGCAATTTCCAGAGCTATATGATATAGTGGTCCGATTCTCCCAATTTTCATACTTTATTTTTCCCAGGTAATAAAAAGCGCCCAAAAAAAATTTCATCCCGATAGCTCTTAAGATGGCTGAGTAAAACGCATACGCACAGACGGACGGACAGACGGACATGGCTATAGCAACTCAGCTTCTCATGCTGATCAAGAATATATATACTTTATATGGTCGGAAACGTCTCCTTCTGTGCGTTACAAACATCTGACCAATTTTATAATACCCTCTGCAAGGGTATTTAAATATCAAAGAAGCTAACATCGGCTGTGCCGAAGTTTATATACCCTTGCAGTCCATGGCCATAATATTTTTACATGTTCCAAACTCTTTTTCTGTATCTCAATTCATTAATGCACAGAACCTTTCAAATATCATTTCAATTTCTTCTTCCCCATCCCCTTTTACACGCATGTCGCGATTCGCATATAGTTTATGTAGCGTTGTGTCTGTATGTGTGCATGCGTGTGCTTTGTTGATTTGATGATGACGTAGTAGGCAGCAAGTTGAACCGATTTATATCGGCTGTAACTTGTGTTCTATTTATCCGATTAGATTCAAATTTTGGGATCTGAGATTTTATATATAATACTATCATATTGGTAAATTTCATTGCGATACTCCAATTTTTGCAAAAATGTTTCCTCCAGAGCTATATGATATAGTGGTCCGATTCTCCCAATTTTCATACTTTATTTTTCCCAGGTAATAAAAAGCCCCCAAAAAAAATTTCATCCCGATAGCTCTTAAGATGGCTGAGTAAAACGCATACGCACAGACGGACGGACAGACGGACATGGCTATATCAACTCAGCTTCTCATGCTGATCAAGAATATATATACTTTATAGGGTCGGAAACGTCTCCTTCTGTGCGTTACAAACATCTGACCAATTTTATAATACCCTCTGCAAGGGTATAAATATCAAAGAAGCTAACATCGGCTGTGCCGAAGTTTATATACCCTTGCAGTCCATGGCCATAATATTTTTACATGTTCCAAACTCTTTTTCTGTATCTCAATTCATTAATGCACAGAACCTTTCAAATATCATTTCAATTTCTTCTTCTTCTTCCCCATCCCCTTTTACACGCATGCCGCGACTCGCACGCATACACATATAGATAGTTTATGTAGCGTTGCGTCTGTATGTGTGCATGCGTGTGCTCTGTTGATTTGATGATGACGTAGTAGGCAGCAAGTTGAACCGATTTATATCGGCTGTAACTTGTGTTCTATTTATCCGATCAGATTCAAATTTTGGGATCTGAGATTTTATATATAATACTATCATATTGGTAAATTTCATGGCGATACTCCAATTTTTGCAAAAATGTTTCCTCCAGAGCTATATGATATAGTGGTCCGATTCTCCCAATTTTCATACTTTGTTTTTCCCAGGTAATAAAAAGCCCCCAAAAAAATTTCATCCCGATAGCTCTTAAGATGGCTGAGTAAAACGCATAGGCACAGACGGACGGACAGACGGACATGGCTATATCAACTCAGCTTCTCATGCTGATCAAGAATATATATACTTTATATGGTCGGAAACGTCTCCTTCTGTGCGTTACAAACATCTGACCAATTTTATAATACCCTCTGCAAGGGTATAAATATTAAAGAAGCTAACATCGGCTGTGCCGAAGTTTATATACCCTTGCAGTCCATGGCCATAATATTTTTACATGTTCCAAACTCTTTTTCTGTATCTCAATTCATTAATGCACAGAACCTTTCAAATATCATTTCAATTTCTTCTTCTTCTTCCCCATCCCCTTTTACATGCATGCCGCGACTCGCACGCATACACATATAGATAGTTTATGTAGCGTTGCGTCTGTATGTGTGCATGCGTGTGCTCTGTTGATTTGATGATGACGTAGTAGGCAGCAAGTTGAACCGATTTATATCGGCTGTAACTTGTGTTCTATTTATCCGATTAGATTCAAATTTTGGGATCTGAGATTTTATATATAATACTATCATATTGGTAAATTTCATGGCGATACTCCAATTTTTGCAAAAATGTTTCCTCCAGAGCTATATGATATAGTGGTCCGATTCTCCCAATTTTCATACTTTATTTTTCCCAGGTAATAAAAAGCCCCCAAAAAAAATTTCATCCCGATAGCTCTTAAGATGGCTGAGTAAAACGCATACGCACAGACGGACGGACAGACGGACATGGCTATATCAACTCAGCTTCTCATGCTGATCAAGAATATATATACTTTATAGGGTCGGAAACGTCTCCTTCTGTGCGTTACAAACATCTGACCAATTTTATAATACCCTCTGCAAGGGTATAAATATCAAAGAAGCTAACATCGGCTGTGCCGAAGTTTATATACCCTTGCAGTCCATGGCCATAATATTTTTATATGTTCCAAACTCTTTTTCTGTATCTCAATTCATTAATGCACAGAACCTTTCAAATATCATTTCAATTTCTTCTTCTTCTTCCCCATCCCCTTTTACACGCATGCCGCGATTCGCACGCATACACATATAGTTTATGTAGCGTTGCGTCTGTATGTGTGCATGCGTGTGCTCTGTTGATTTGATGATGACGTAGTAGGCAGCAAGTTGAACCGATTTATATCGGCTGTAACTTGTGTTCTATTTATCCGATTAGATTCAAATTTTGGGATCTGAGATTTTATATATAATACTATCATATTGGTAAATTTCATGGCGATACTCCAATTTTTGCAATTTTTGCAAAAATGTTTCCTCCAGAGCTATATGATATAGTGGTCCGATTCTCCCAATTTTCATACTTTATTTTTCCCAGGTAATAAAAAGCCCCCAAAAAAAATTTCATCCCGATAGCTCTTAAGATGGCTGAGTAAAACGCATACGCACAGACGGACGGACAGACGGACATGGCTATATCAACTCAGCTTCTCATGCTGATCAAGAATATATATACTTTATATGGTCGGAAACGTCTCCTTCTGTGCGTTACAAACATCTGACCAATTTTATAATACCCTCTGCAAGGGTATAAATATCAAAGAAGCTAACATCGGCTGTGCCGAAGTTTATATACCCTTGCAGTCCATGGCCATAATATTTTTACATGTTCCAAACTCTTTTTCTGTATCTCAATTCATTAATGCACAGAACCTTTCAAATATCATTTCAATTTCCTTCTTCTTCCCCATCCCCTTTTCACATGCATGACAGAGTCGCACGCATACACATATAGTTTATGTAGCGTTGCGTCTGTATGTGTGCATGCGTGTGCTCTGTTGATTTGATGATGACGGAGTAGGCAGCAAGTTGAACCGATTTATATCGGCTGTAACTTGTGTTCTATTTATCCGATTAGATTCAAATTTTGGGATCTGAGATTTTATATATAATACTATCATATTGGTAAATTTCATGGCGATACTCCAATTTTTGCAATTTTTGCAAAAATGTTTCCTCCAGAGCTATATGATATAGTGGTCCGATTCTCCCAATTTTCATACTTTATTTTTCCCAGGTAATAAAAAGCCCCCAAAAAAAATTTCATCCCGATAGCTCTTAAGATGGCTGAGTAAAACGCATACGCACAGACGGACGGACAGACGGACATGGCTATATCAACTCAGCTTCTCATGCTGATCAAGAATATATATACTTTATAGGGTCGGAAACGTCTCCTTCTGTGCGTTACAAACATCTGACCAATTTTATAATACCCTCTGCAAGGGTATAAATATCAAAGAAGCTAACATCGGCTGTGCCGAAGTTTATATACCCTTGCAGTCCATGGCCATAATATTTTTATATGTTCCAAACTCTTTTTCTGTATCTCAATTCATTAATGCACAGAACCTTTCAAATATCATTTCAATTTCTTCTCCTTCTTCCCCATCCCCTTTTACACACATGACGCGACTCGCACGCATACACATATAGTTTATGTAGCGTTGCGTCTGTATGTGTGCATGCGTGTGCTCTGTTGATTTGATGATGACGTAGTAGGCAGCAAGTTGAACCGATTTATATCGGCTGTAACTTGTGTTCTATTTATCCGATTAGATTCAAATTTTGGGATCTGAGATTTTATATATAATACTATTATATTGGTAAATTTCATGGCGATACTCCAATTTTTGCAATTTTGCAAAAATGTTTCCTCCAGAGCTATATGATATAGTGGTCCGATTCTCCCAATTTTCATACTTTATTTTTCCTAGGTAATAAAAAGCCCCCAAAAAAATTTCATCCCGATAGCTCTTAAGATGGCTGAGTAAAACGCATACGCACAGACGGACGGACAGACGGACATGGCTATATCAACTCAGCTTCTCATGCTGATCAAGAATATATATACTTTATATGGTCGGAAACGTCTCCTTCTGTGCGTTACAAACATCTGACCAATTTTATAATACCCTCTGCAAGGGTATAAATATCAAAGAAGCTAACATCGGCTGTGCCGAAGTTTATATACCCTTGCAGTCCATGGCCATAATATTTTTACATGTTCCAAACTCTTTTCCTGTATCTCAATTCATTAATGCACAGAACCTTTCAAATATCATTTCAATTTCTTCTTCTTTTTCCCCATCCCCTTTTACACGCATGCCGCGATTCGCACGCATACACATATAGTTTATGTAGCGTTGCGTCTGTATGTGTGCATGCGTGTGCTCTGTTGATTTGATGATGACGTAGTAGGCAGCAAGTTGAACCGATTTATATCGGCTGTAACTTGTGTTCTATATATCCGATCAGATTCAAATTTTGGGATCTGAGATTTTATATATAATACTATCATATTGGTAAATTTCATGGCGATACTCCAATTTTTGCAATTTTTGCAAAAATGTTTCCTCCAGAGCTATATGATATAGTGGTCCGATTCTCCCAATTTTCATACTTTATTTTTCCCAGGTAATAAAAAGCCCACAAAAAAATTTCATCCCGATAGCTCTTAAGATGGCTGAGTAAAACGCATATGCACAGACGGACGGACAGACGGACATGGCTATATCAACTCAGCTTCTCATGCTGATCAAGAATATATATACTTTATAGGGTCGGAAACGTCTCCTTCTGTGCGTTACAAACATCTGACAAATTTTATAATACCCTCTGCAAGGGTATAAATATCAAAGAAGCTCTAAAGAAACATTGGCTGTGCAAAAAGTTGTATATACCCTTGAAGTTTACGGCCAATATGATATTATTAGATGTTCCAAACTCTTTTTCTGTATCTCAAAATTCATTAATGCACAGAACCTTTCAAATATCATTTCAATTTTCTTCTTCAATATACATCCCCTTTTCAAACGCATGCCGCGAGCGCATGCATAGCTTTTTACTACTGCGTCATCAAATCAACAAGCACAATACAACAGACGCAACGCTACATAACTGTATGTGTATGCGTGCCGTGCTTCTTTTGAAAATGATGGAAGAAGAAAATGTAGGTAAAAAGAGAAATAATATTTTGTTTGTGTTCATTGATGAATTGAGTTCAGGAAAGAAATTTTTCAAAAAAAGGAAAAAATTTCATCCGTATAACTCTTAAGATGGCTGAGTATAAACCATGCATAGCCGAAGTTACGCTTTTTGATATTTATACCCTTGCAGAGGGTATTATAAAATAGGTCAGATGTTTGTAACGCAAGAAGGAGACGTTTCCGACCCATAAAGTATATATATTCTTGATCAGCATGAGAAGCTAAGTCGATATAGCCATGTCCGTTGTCCGTCTGACCGTCTGAAGTTAGCTTCTTTGATATTCATACTTTATTTTTCCCAGGTAATAAAAAGCCCCCAAAAAAATTTCATCCCGATAGCTCTTAAGATGGCTGAGTAAAACGCATACGCACAGACGGACGGACAGACGGACATGGCTATATCAACTCAGCTTCTCATGCTGATCAAGAATATATATACTTTATAGGGTCGGAAACGTCTCCTTCTGTGCGTTACAAACATCTGACCAATTTTATAATACCCTCTGCAAGGGTATAAATATCAAAGAAGCTAACATCGGCTGTGCCGAAGTTTATATACCCTTGCAGTCCATGGCCATAATATTTTTACATGTTCCAAACTCTTTTTCTGTATCTCAATTCATTAATGCACAGAACCTTTCAAATATCATTTCAATTTCTTCTTCTTCTTCCCCATCCCCTTTTACACGCATGTCGCGATTCGCAATATAGTTTATGTAGCGTTGCGTCTGTATGTGTGCATGCGTGTGCTCTGTTGATTTGATGATGACGTAGTAGGCAGCAAGTTGAACCGATTTATATCGGCTGTAACTTGTGTTCTATTTATCCGATTAGATTCAAATTTTGGGATCTGAGATTTTATATATAATACTATCATATTGGTAAATTTCATGGCGATACTCCAATTTTTGCAAAAATGTTTCCTCCAGAGCTATATGATATAGTGGTCCGATTCTCCCAATTTTCATACTTTATTTTTCCCAGGTAATAAAAAGCCCCCAAAAAAAATTTCATCCCGATAGCTCTTAAGATGGCTGAGTAAAACGCATACGCACAGACGGACGGACAGACGGACATGGCTATATCAACTCAGCTTCTCATGCTGATCAAGAATATATATACTTTATATGGTCGGAAACGTCTCCTTCTGTGCGTTACAAACATCTGACCAATTTTATAATACCCTCTGCAAGGGTATAAATATCAAAGAAGCTAACATCGGCTGTGCCGAAGTTTATATACCCTTGCAGTCCATGGCCATAATATTTTTACATGTTCCAAACTCTTTTTCTGTATCTCAATTCATTAATGCACAGAACCTTTCAAATATCATTTCAATTTCTTCTTCCCCATCCCCTTTTACACGCATGTCGCGATTCGCATATAGTTTATGTAGCGTTGCGTCTGTATGTGTGCATGCGTGTGCTCTGTTGATTTGATGATGACGTAGTAGGCAGCAAGTTGAACCGATTTATATCGGCTGTAACTTGTGTTCTATTTATCCGATTAGATTCAAATTTTGGGATCTGAGATTTTATATATAATACTATTATATTGGTAAATTTCATGGCGATACTCCAATTTTTGCAATTTTTGCAAAAATGTTTCCTCCAGAGCTATATGATATAGTGGTCCGATTCTCCCAATTTTCATACTTTATTTTTCCCAGGTAATAAAAAGCCCCCAAAAAAATTTCATCCCGATAGCTCTTAAGATGGCTGAGTAAAACGCATACGCACAGACGGACGGACAGACGGACATGGCTATATCAACTCAGCTTCTCATGCTGATCAAGAATATATATACTTTATATGGTCGGAAACGTCTCCTTCTGTGCGTTACAAACATCTGACCAATTTTATAATACCCTCTGCAAGGGTATAATTAGGAACAAGTAAAATAAGATGCAAACAGTACATAAGTTTAGGTTAAAAATTTCCAAAAATAATTAAAAATATCAATATCAAATAGAAGCTAACATCGGCTGTGCCGAAGTTTATATACCCTTGCAGTCCATGGCCATAATATTTTTACATGTTCCAAACTCTTTTCCTGTATCTCAATTCATTAATGCACAGAACCTTTCAAATATCACTTCAATTTCTTCTTCTTCTTCCCCATTCCCTTTTACACGCATGCCGCGACTCGCACGCATACACATATACATAGTTTATGTAGCGTTGCGTCTGTATGTGTGCATGCGTGTGCTCTGTTGATTTGATGATGACGTAGTAGGCAGCTAACCGAACCGATTTATATCGGCTGTAACTTGTGTTCTATATATCCGATCAGATTCAAATTTTGGAATCTGAGATTTGATATATAATACTATCATATTGGTAAATTTCATTTCGATACTCCAATTTTTGCAAAAATGTTTCCTCCAGAGCTATATGATATAGTGGTCCGATTCTCCCAATTTTCATACTTTATTTTTCCCAGGTAATAAAAAGCCCCCAAAAAAATTTCATCCCGATAGCTCTTAAGATGGCTGAGTAAAACGCATACGCACAGACGGACGGACAGACGGACATGGCTATATCAACTCAGCTTCTCATGCTGATCAAGAATATATATACTTTATAGGGTCGGAAACGTCTCCTTCTGTGCGTTACAAACATCTGACCAATTTTATAATACCCTCTGCAAGGGTATAAATATCAAAGAAGCTAACATCGGCTGTGCCGAAGTTTATATACCCTTGCAGTCCATGGCCATAATATTTTTACATGTTCCAAAATCTTTTTCTGTATCTCAATTCATTAATGCACAGAACCTTTCAAATATCATTTCAATTTCTTCTTCCTTCCCCATCCCCTTTTATACGCATGCCGCAATTCGCACGCATCCACATATAGTTTATGTAGCGTTGTAGCTCTGTTGATTTGATGATGACGTAGTAGGCAGCAAGTTGAACCGATTTATATCGGCTGTAACTTGTGTTCCATTTATCCGATCAGATTCAAATTTTGGGATCTGAGATTTATTATATAATACTATCATATTGGTAAATTTCATGGCGATACTCCAATTTGTGCAAATTTTGCAAAAATGTTTCCTCCAGAGCTATATGATATAGTGGTCCGATTCTCCCAATTTTCATACTTTATTTTTCCCAGGTAATAAAAAGCCCCTAAAAAAAATTTCATCCCGATAGCTCTTAAGATGGCTGAGTAAAACGCATACGCACAGACGGACGGACAGACGGACATGGCTATATCAACTCAGCTTCTCATGCTGATCAAGAATATATATACTTTATATGGTCGGAAACGTCTCCTTCTGTGCGTTACAAACATCTGACCAATTTTATAATACCCTCTGCAAGGGTATAATTAGGAACAATAAAAATAAGATACAAACAGTACATAAGTTTAGGTTAAAAATTTGCAAAAATAATTTAAAATATCAAAGAAGCTAACTTCGGCTATGCCGAAGTTTATATACCCTTGCAGTATACTTGGCAATAATATTTTTCCTTTTTGAAATTTCTTTCCCTGCAACTCAATTCATCAATACACAAACAAAATATTATTTCTCTTTTTACCACAAGTTTTTCTTCTTCCATCATTTTCTAAGCAAAGCACGGCACGCATACACATACAGTTCATGTAGCGTTGCGTCTGTGTGTGTATGCGTGTGCTCTGTTGATTTGATGATGGCAGTAGTAGGCAGCAAGCAGCGCTGCCGGCAGCGTTTGAACCGATTTATATTGACTGTAACTTGTGTTCTATTTATCGGATCAGATTCAAATTTTGGGATCTGAGATTTTATATCTATTACTATCATATTGGTAAATTTCATGGGGATACTCCAATTTTTGCAAAAATGTTTCTTCTAGAGCTATATGATATAGTGGTCCGATCCCAAAGATTTTCATACTTTATCTCACCCGGGTAAAAAAAAGCTCCCAAAAAAATTTCATCCCGATAGCTCTTAAGATGGCTGAGTAAAACGCGTACGCACCGACGGACAGACGGACAGACGGACATGGCTATATCGACTTAGCTTCTCATGCTGATCAAGAATATATATACTTTATGGGGTCGGAAACGTCTCCTTCTGTGCGTTACAAACATCTGACCAATTTTATAATACCCTCTGCAAGGGTATAAATATCAAAGAAGCTAACATCGGCTATGCCGAAGTTTATATACCCTTGCAGTCCACTGGCCATAATATTTTTCCTTTTTCCAAACTTCTTTCCCTGTAACTCAATTCATTAATACACAGAAACATTCAAATATCATTTCAATTTACCACTTCTTCTTCTTCCATCATTTTCTACAGCAAAGCACGCGCACGCATACACATACAGTTTATGTAGCGTTGCGTCTGTGTGTGTATGCGTGTGCTCTGTTGATTTGATGATGGCAGTAGTAGGCAGCAAGCGTTTGAACCGATTTATATTGACTGTAACTTGTGTTCTATTTATCCGATCAGATTCAAATTTTGGGATCTGAGATTTTATATCTATTACTATCATATTGGTAAATTTCATGGGGATACTCCAATTTTTGCAAAAATGTTTCCTCTAGAGCTATATGATATAGTGGTCCGATTCTCCCAAAGATTTTCATACTTTATCTCACCCAGGTAATAAAAAGCTCCCAAAAAAATTTCATCCCGATAGCTCTTAAGATGGCTGAGTAAAACGCGTACGCACAACGGACGGACAGACGGACATGGCTATATCGACTTAGCTTCTCATGCTGATCAAGAATATATATACTTTATGGGGTCGGAAACGTCTCCTTCTGTGCGTTACAAACATCTGACCAATTTTATAATACCCTCTGCAAGGGTATAAATATCAAAGATGCTAACATCGGCTGTGCCGAAGTTTATATACCCTTGCAGTCCATGGCCATAATATTTTTCATGTTCCAAACTCTTTTTCTGTATCTCAATTCATTAATGCACAAAACCTTTCAAATATCATTTCAATTTCTTCTTCTTCTTCCCCATCCCCTTTTACCAGCATGCGGCGACTCGCACGCATACACATATACATAGTTTATGTAGCGTTGCGTCTGTATGAAAGAATAACATCGGCTGTGCCCAAGTTTATGATGACCCTTGTAGTCAGCATGGAACCGATTTATATCCAACTTTGTTCTATGTATCCAATTAATCAAATTTTGGGTATCTCAGATTTTATATATAATACTATCATATCCGTTTCAAATTTCATTTCAAATTCAATTTTTGCAAAAATGTTTCCTCCCGAGCTATCCCCTATACGCATGGTCCGATTCTCCCAATTTTCATACTTTATTTTTCCCAGGTAATAAAAAGCACCCAAAAAAATTTCATCCCGATAGCTCTTGCGAAGATGGCTGAGTAAAACGCATGATGCACGTAGTAGGGACGGACAGACGGACCGATGGCTATATCAACTCAGCTTCTCATGCTGATCAGAATATATATACTTTATAGGGTCGGAAACGTCTCCTTCTGTGCGTTACAAACATCTGACCAATTTTATAATACCCTTTGCAAGGGTATAAATATCAAAGAAGCTAACATCGGCTGTGCCGAAGTTTATATACCCTTGCAGTCCATGGCCATAATATTTTTATATGTTCCAAAATCTTTTTCTGTATCTCAATTCATTAATGCACAGAACCTTTCAAATATCACTTCAATTTCTTCTTCTTCTTCCCCATTCCCTTTTACACGCATGTCGCGATTCGCATATAGTTTATGTAGCGTTGCGTCTGTATGTGTGCATGCGTGTGCTCTGTTGATTTGATGATGACGTAGTAGGCAGCAAGTTGAACCGATTTATATCGGCTGTAACTTGTGTTCTATTTATCCGATTAGATTCAAATTTTGGGATCTGAGATTTTATATAAATACTATCATATTGGTAAATTTTATATATAATACTATCATATTGGTAACTTTCATAGGACATGGCTATATAACTAGCTTCTCATGCTGATCAAGAATATATATACTTTATAGGGTCGGAAACGTCTTCTTCTGTGCGTTACAAACATCTGACCAATTTTATAATACCCTCTGCAAGGGTATAAAAATAATAATAATTTAAATATCAAAGAAGCTAACATCGGCTGTGCCGAAGTTTATATACCCTTGCAGTCCATGGCCATAATATTTTTATATGTTCCAAAATCTTTTTCTGTATCTCAATTCATTAATGCACAGAACCTTTCAAATATCATTTCAATTTCTTCTTCTTCTTCCCCATCCCCTTTTACACGCATGTCGCGATTCGCATATAGTTTATGTAGCGTTGCGTCTGTATGTGTGCATGCGTGTGCTCTGTTGATTTGATGATGACGTAGTAGGCAGCAAGTTGAACCGATTTATATCGGCTGTAACTTGTGTTCTATTTATCCGATTAGATTCAAATTTTGGGATCTGAGATTTTATATATAATACTATCATATTGGTAAATTTCATGGCGATACTTTTTATTTTTTTTTTTTTATTTTTTTTTTTTTTTTTTTTTTTTTTTTTTTTTTTTTTTTTTTTTCTAATAAAAAATATCTTCCAAAAAATTTTTTTTCCTTTTTTTTTTTAAAAAGGTGTAAAAAAAAATATAAAAAAAGGGGGGAGAAAAGGAAGAGGTTATTTTAAACTCTCTTCTTCTTCTGTATAATATATATACTTTATAGGGTCGGAAACGTCTTCCTTCTGTGCGTTACAAACATCTGACCAATTTTATAATACCCTTTGCAAGGGTATAAATATCAAAGAAGCTAACATCGGCTGTGCCCAAGTTTATATACCCTTGCAGTCCATGGCCATAATATTTTTATATGTTCCAAAATCTTTTTCTGTATCTCAATTCATTAATGCACAAAACCTTTCAAATATCATTTCAATTTCTTCTTCTTCTTCCCCATCCCCTTTTACCAGCATGCGGCGACTCGCACGCATACACATATACATAGTTTATGTAGCGTTGCGTCTGTATCAAAGAAGCTAACATCGGCTGTGCCCAAGTTTATATACCCTTGCAGTCCATGGCCATAATATTTTTATATGTTCCAAAATCTTTTTCTGTATCTCAATTCATTAATGCACAGAACCTTTCAAATATCATTTCAAATTCTTCTTTTTTCAAAAATGTTTCCCAATTTCCCCATTCTCCCAATTTTCATACTCTATGTCCCAGGTAATCCACGCATACACATATAGTTTATGCAGCGTTAGCGTCTGTAAGATGTGCATGCGTGAAACGCTCTGCTCGATTTGATGATGACGTAGTAGGACATGGCAAGTTGAACCGATTTATATCTGCTGATCAATAATATATATACTTTATATGGTCGGAAACGTCTCCTTCTGTGCGTTACAAACATCTGACCAATTTTATAATACCCTCTGCAAGGGTATAAATATCAAAGAAGATAATATCGGCTGTGCCGAAGTTTATATACCCTTGCAGTCCATGGCCATAAAATTTTTTCATGTTCCAAACTCTTTTTCTGTATCTCAATTCATTAATGCACAGAACCTTTCAAATATTATTTCAATTTTTTCTTCTTCTTCCCCATCCCCTTTTACACGCATGACGCGACTCGCACGCATACACATATATGTACATAGTTTATGTAGCGTTGCGTCTGTATGTGTGCATGCGTGTGCTCTATTGATTTGATGATGACGTAGTAGGCAGCAAGCCGAACCGATTTATACGGCTGTAACTTGTGTTCTATATATCCGATCAGATTCAAATTTTGGGATCTGATATTTTTTATATAATACTATCATATTGGTAAATTTCATGGCGATACTCCAATTTTTGCAATTTTTGCAAAAATGTTTCCTCCAGAGCTATATGATATAGTGGTCCGATTCTCCCAATTTTCATACTTTATTTTTCCCATGTAATAAAAAGCCCCCAAAAAAAATTTCATCCCGATAGCTCTTAAGATGGCTGAGTAAAACGCATACGCACAGACGCACGGACAGACGGATAGACGGACATGGCTATATCAAATCAGCTTCTCATGCTGATCAAAAATATATGTACTTTATAGGGTCGGAAACGTCTCCTTCTGTGCGTTACAAACATCTGACTAATTTTATAATACCCTCTGCAAGGGTATAATTAGGAACAATAAAAATAAGATACAAACAGTACATAAGTTTAGGTTAAAAATTTGCAAAAATAATTAAAAAATATCAAAGAAGCTAACATCGGCTGTGCCGAAGTTTATATACCCTTGCAGTCCATGGCCATAAAATTTTTTCATGTTCCAAACTCTTTTTCTGTATCTCAATTCATTAATGCACAGAACCTTTCAAATATTATTTCAATTTTTTCTTCTTCTTCCCCATCCCCTTTTACACGCATGACGCGACTCGCACGCATACACATATACATAGTTTATGTAGCGTTGCGTCTGTATGTGTGCATGCGTGTGCTCTATTGATTTGATGATGACGTAGTAGGCAGCAAGCCGAACCGATTTATATCGGCTGTAACTTGTGTTCTATATATCCAATCAGATTCAAATTTTGGGATCTGAGATTTTATATATAATACTATCATATTGGTAAATTTCATGGCGATACTCCAATTTTTGCAATTTCTGCAAAAATGTTTCCTCCAGAGCTATATGATATAGTGATCCGAATCTCCCAATTTTCATACTTTATTTTTCCCAGGTAATAAAAAGCTCACAAAAAAATTTTCATCCCGATAGCTCTTAAGATGGCTGAGTAAAACGCATATGCACAGACAGACGGACAGACGGATAGACGGATGTTGTAATATTGGTTTGGTTGGCTTAGTATTAGTTTAGTTTTTAATAAAAGCACAATAATCTTTTTAATTGTTTTATGATTGATTTTATTTTATCAATTTTCACACGACCAGCCACTTACACGTTTCGAATAGGAAGAGGAAGTAAGGAAGACAGTGTGCCCGTACATTAATTTTTAGGCCTTTTATAATGTTATTTTTGCAGGTCTACATAACGTCGCAACTTTAGCTATGTTATGTTATTCAACACGCCCCCTCAAAAATTACATTATATTAATTTTCAAAAAAAAAAAAAAAACAAATTCAAATAATAATTCAATTACTGTGACTGGTGCGTGTACTCTGGGAGGTATTACAATATGATCTGGCATTCACCATTAAGATTGGAAAAACCCAGAAAAACCAATCAGATCATTTATATCAGTTAAGCAAAACAAACATTATTTTCATTTCAAAAAGTTACGTTAAACATTACTTAAAAAAAATTAACTTCAGTTTAGTTTATGAGATTTTGTTGAATTGTAGATTTTGTTTCTTTTGACTTCTCAAAGCAGTCCCATCTTGCCTCTCAGCTCCATGAACCTTCCAGTAGATAACGGTTTTGTAAAAATATCAGCCAGTTGATTTTCTGTGGGAATATACTCAATAGAAATAAGATTATTTTCTACTTGCTCTCTGGCAAAATGATATTTAATATCTATGTGCTTTGACCGCTTATGACATGATGAACTACTGGCTATGCTTATACAACCCTGGTTATCTTCAATTATTTTTATAGGTTTGTCTAATTTAATATAAATACTTTTCGAAAGAGACTTCAGCCAAAAGGCTTCTCTTACAGCTTCAAACAAGGCCATATACTCTGCTTCAGTAGATGATGCCGCTACTGAATTCTGCCTTTTTGTGTTCCAACAAATAAGATTTGAATTAAACATTTGAAAAAGATAACCTGTGGTGCTTTTTATATCAGTTTCATCCCCACCCCAATCGGAGTCAACATAGCCAACGAACACATCTTCAAAATCAATATTTTTTTTAAAAATCAGTTTCATGTCAATGTTTCCTTTAAGGTACCTCAGAACCCTTTTTAAACCTTTCCAAAGTTCTATATTATTTTTATTAGTATATCTACTTAGAATATTGACGGCTGTTGCAATATCCGGACGAGTACAAAGCATAATATACATTAAACTTCCAATCAAATTTCGACAAGGAGCATCGTATGTGTCGTCTGAGTTTAACATTTCATAATTTAGTTTACTTGGAAGTGGATTATTTACAGATTTACATTCCTCCATATTAAATTTAGTTAAAACCCTTTTTATATATGCAGATTGGCTTAACAATATCTGATCTTGGCATATTTCAATTTTTATTCCAATAAAGTGTCGTATTTCCCCAAGATCTGTCATTCTAAACTTTGTCATAAGGTATTGTTTAAAACTGCTCATTATTTTTAAGTCTGATGTCGCTATTACTAAATCATCCACATATAATAACACATAAATATTTTTATTTATATTTCCTTGATCTTGAACATATATACACGGATCAACAGGAGAATTCTTAAATTTACACTCCTTTAGCGCTTGCTCAAACACTTCAAACCAGCACCTTGCTGCTTGTTTGAGCCCATAAATTGCTTTATTTAATTTACATACACTTCCATCATTGCAAATAATTCCCTCAGGAACTTTCATATATATTTCTTCTTTTAGCATTCCATTTAGAAATGCCGTTTTAACATCCATATGATGTACTTTAAAATTATATTGGACAGCAATAGACAACACAAGTCGAAGACTAGGAATTCTAGCAACAGGAGCGAATGTTTCATCGTAATCTATTTGATATTTTTGTGTAAAACCGCGTGCAACTAATCTTGCCTTACATCTAGCTGGATTTCCCATTTCATCATGTTTTAAAGTAAACACCCACTTACTATCTACAATATTCTTATTTTCAGGTCTTTTAACAATAGTCCAAGTATTGTTTAAGTCATGAGCGGATAATTCTACTTTAACAGCTTCTTCCCATAAATCCTTATCACTTCGATTTTTTATTTCTTCGAATAAATGAGGGGCTTCGTCAAAAATTGTGTGAGCATTGAAAAGATAGTTATTAGAACTTAATTCATCTTCGTCATAGGAAATATGTGGTTTATTTTTCAATCTTTCGCTTTTTCTAGTTGCATCATTGATAACTCTATTTGAGACTTCACAAGGCTGTTTGTCATCCTTACTCTCATTCGGGAAACTGTCTTTATTATTGTCCTTACTCATTATCCTTCAGGATCTCTGGTACGCGACATTCCATACTCTCATTCTGGAAATTCACCTTTTCATTATCCTTACTCTCGTTCAGGATATTCGGCGCACAACATTCCATACTCTCATTCTGGAAATTCACTTTTTCATTATCCTTACTTTCGTTCAGGATACTTGGTACACAACATTCCATACTCTCATTCTGGAAATTATCTTCTATATTTTCCTTACTCTCTTTCGGGAATTCAATGTTTACTTCATCCTTACTATCATTCAGAATGTCACTTTCAACAGCTCTTGAGTTTACCATATTTGTCTCATCAACTACCACATCTCTAGCAACAATGAATTTCTTATTTTCAATATCCCATAACTTATAGCCGTTAGGTTCATATCCCACAAAGATACTTTTAAACGATTTATTGTCGAATTTCCGTTTTCTAATTTTATTGTGTACGTATACAGTTGAGCCAAATACTTTTAAATACTTTAAAACTGGCTTTCTATTATGCCACATCTCGTATGGTGTTGCTGCACGATCTCCAAGTGCCCTACTTGGAATTCTATTTATTATATATGTTGCTGTCAGAACAGCTTCACCCCAAAAATATTTTTCCAACTTTGCACCATTGACCATGGCACGAGCCTTTTCAGTAATTGTTCTAATCATTCTTTCTGATACTCCATTCAACTGTGGAGTATATGGTACAGTTAAATGGTAACTGATTCCTTTCTGAGTACAAAAGTCTCGCATATCGCTAGACAAATATTCCCTACCATTATCGATGTATAGGTTCACAACTTTCAGGTTGAAGTGCGCTTCACTTTTTGCCACAAAGTCCTTAAACATTATAAATACATCCGATTTATGTTTTATTAAGTAAGTAACACAATAATGTGTAAACTGATCTACAAAAATTACATAGTAATTTTTATCATCAATAGTTGTGGGTGTAATCGGACCGCAGACATCAGAATGTATAACAAAAAGTGCTCTACTTATATGTTCTTTATTTTTATATTTGTCAAAACGTAATCTGGCTTGCTTTCCATTTAAACAAGCTTCACATATATCGTCTGTAGGATTAACTTTATCAAGTAGTCTATTATCTTGAAACAAATTCTTTCTTTTTATTTCTAACATTTTCCCTATACTTATATGACCCAATCTTTCATGCCATAATTTATATAAATTTTCAGTTTTTATATCAATTTTATATGCTTTGAATTCAAAAATTGGCATTTTTTCGGCAATAATAATACCACCTTTTGTCAATTTAACTCCAGACTCGTCAAACACTACTGTCACTCCAGCCTCTTGTAGTCTTTTTACAGAGATCAGATTTTCTGTAACTTCTTTGCAGTATAATGCATCTTCTAGTGTTATCTGGTACCCATTCTCAAGACGAACGATTCCACGTTTTGTTGCAAAGATGTATTGCCCTTCCTTGGCGATCATTTTTTTTTATTAATTTTAATTTATGAGATTTTATATATAATACTATCATATTGGTAAATTTCATGGCGCATACTCAACAATTCATTTGCAATTTCTGCAAAAATTTTTTTAAAAGTTTCCTCGCAGAGAACTATATGATATAGTGGTCCGATTCTCACCAATTTCTCATACTTTAAATTTTTTTTTTTTTTTTTTTTTTTTTTTTAATTTTTCCCAGGTAATAAAAAGCTCACAAAAAATTTTCATCCCGATAGCTCTTAAGATGGCTGAGTAATAAACGCATATTGCACAGACAAACTTTTTTTTTTTTTTTATTATATAGTACTCTGGGCCCATAGACGGATGTTGTAATATTGGTTTGGTTGGCTTAGTATTAGTTTAGTTTTTAATAAAAGCACAATAATCTTTTTAATTGTTTTATGATTGATTTTATTTTATTAGATTTTTATTATCACGATTTTACACGACCAGCCACTTACACGTTTCGAATAGGAAGAGGAAGTAAGGAAGACAGTGTGCCCGTACATTAATTTTTAGGCCTTTTATAATGTTATTTTTGCAGGTCTACATAACGTCGCAACTTTAGCTACATATGTTATGTTATTCAACACGCCCCCTCAAAAATAAGATTATATTAATTTTAAAAAAATATTCAAATAATAATTCAATTACTGTGACTGGTGCGTGTACTCTGGGAGGTATTACAATATGATCACCATTAAGATTTTGAAAACCCAGAAAAACCAATCAGATCATTTATATCATTTAAGCAAAACAAACATTATTTTCATTTCAAAAAGTTACGTTAAACGTTACTTTAAAAAAAATCAACTTCAGTTTAGTTTATGAGATTTTGTTGAATTGTAGATTTTTGTTACTTTTGACTTCTCAAAGCAGTCCCATCTTGCCTCTCAGCTCCATGAACCTTCCAGTAGATAATGGTTTTGTAAAAATATCAGCCAGTTGATTTTCTGTGGGAATATATTCAATAGAAATAAGATTATTTTCTACTTGCTTTTTTTATAGGTTTGTCTAGTTTAATATAAATACTTTTTGAAAGAGACTTTAGCCATAAGGCTTCTCTTACAGCTTCAAACAAGGCCATATACTCTGCTTCAGTAGATGATGCCGCTACTGAATTCTGCCTTTTTGTGTTCCAACAAATAAGATTTGAATTAAACATTTGAAAAAGATAACCTGTTGTGCTTTTTCTATCAGTTTCATTCCCACCCCAATCGGAGTCAACATAGCCAACGAACACATCTTCAAAATCAATATTTTTTTTAAAAATCAGTTTCATGTCAATGTTTCCTTTAAGGTACCTCAGAACCCTTTTTAAACCTTTCCAAAGTTCTATATTATTTTTATTAGTATATCTACTTAGAATATTGACGGCTGTTGCAATATCCGGACGAGTACAAAGCATAATATACATTAAACTTCCAATCAAATTTCGACAAGGAGCATCGTATGTGTCGTCTGAGTTTAACATTTCATAATTTAGTTTACTTGGAAGTGGATTATTTACAGATTTACATTCCTCCATATTAAATTTAGTTAAAACCCTTTTTATATATGCAGATTGGCTTAACAATATCTGATCTTGGCATATTTCAATTTTTATTCCAATAAAGTGTCGTATTTCCCCAAGATCTGTCATTCTAAACTTTGTCATAAGGTATTGTTTAAAACTGCTCATTATTTTTAAGTCTGATGTCGCTATTACTAAATCATCCACATATAATAACACATAAATATTTTTATTTATATTTCCTTGATCTTGAACATATATACACGGATCAACAGGAGAATTCTTAAATTTACACTCCTTTAGCGCTTGCTCAAACACTTCAAACCAGCACCTTGCTGCTTGTTTGAGCCCATAAATTGCTTTATTTAATTTACATACACTTCCATCATTGCAAATAATTCCCTCAGGAACTTTCATATATATTTCTTCTTTTAGCATTCCATTTAGAAATGCCGTTTTAACATCCATATGATGTACTTTAAAATTATATTGGACAGCAATAGACAACACAAGTCGAAGACTAGGAATTCTAGCAACAGGAGCGAATGTTTCATCGTAATCTATTTGATATTTTTGTGTAAAACCGCGTGCAACTAATCTTGCCTTACATCTAGCTGGATTTCCCATTTCATCATGTTTTAAAGTAAACACCCACTTACTATCTACAATATTCTTATTTTCAGGTCTTTTAACAATAGTCCAAGTATTGTTTAAGTCATGAGCGGATAATTCTACTTTAACAGCTTCTTCCCATAAATCCTTATCACTTCGATTTTTTATTTCTTCGAATAAATGAGGGGCTTCGTCAAAAATTGTGTGAGCATTGAAAAGATAGTTATTAGAACTTAATTCATCTTCGTCATAGGAAATATGTGGTTTATTTTTCAATCTTTCGCTTTTTCTAGTTGCATCATTGATAACTCTATTTGAGACTTCACAAGGCTGTTTGTCATCCTTACTCTCATTCGGGAAACTGTCTTTATTATTGTCCTTACTCTCATTCAGGATCTCTGGTACGCAACATTCCATACTCTCATTCTGGAAATTCACCTTTTCATTATCCTTACTCTCGTTCAGGATATTCGGCGCACAACATTCCATACTCTCATTCTGGAAATTCACTTTTTCATTATCCTTACTTTCGTTCAGGATACTTGGTACACAACATTCCATACTCTCATTCTGGAAATTATCTTCTATATTTTCCTTACTCTCTTTCGGGAATTCAATGTTTACTTCATCCTTACTATCATTCAGAATGTCACTTTCAACAGCTCTTGAGTTTACCATATTTGTCTCATCAACTACCACATCTCTAGCAACAATGAATTTCTTATTTTCAATATCCCATAACTTATAGCCGTTAGGTTCATATCCCACAAAGATACTTTTAAACGATTTATTGTCGAATTTCCGTTTTCTAATTTTATTGTGTACGTATACAGTTGAGCCAAATACTTTTAAATACTTTAAAACTGGCTTTCTATTATGCCACATCTCGTATGGTGTTGCTGCACGATCTCCAAGTGCCCTACTTGGAATTCTATTTATTATATATGTTGCTGTCAGAACAGCTTCACCCCAAAAATATTTTTCCAACTTTGCACCATTGACCATGGCACGAGCCTTTTCAGTAATTGTTCTAATCATTCTTTCTGATACTCCATTCAACTGTGGAGTATATGGTACAGTTAAATGGTAACTGATTCCTTTCTGAGTACAAAAGTCTCGCATATCGCTAGACAAATATTCCCTACCATTATCGATGTATAGGTTCACAACTTTCAGGTTGAAGTGCGCTTCACTTTTTGCCACAAAGTCCTTAAACATTATAAATACATCCGATTTATGTTTTATTAAGTAAGTAACACAATAATGTGTAAACTGATCTACAAAAATTACATAGTAATTTTTATCATCAATAGTTGTGGGTGTAATCGGACCGCAGACATCAGAATGTATAACAAAAAGTGCTCTACTTATATGTTCTTTATTTTTATATTTGTCAAAACGTAATCTGGCTTGCTTTCCATTTAAACAAGCTTCACATATATCGTCTGTAGGATTAACTTTATCAAGTAGTCTATTATCTTGAAACAAATTCTTTCTTTTTATTTCTAACATTTTCCCTATACTTATATGACCCAATCTTTCATGCCATAATTTATATAAATTTTCAGTTTTTATATCAATTTTATATGCTTTGAATTCAAAAATTGGCATTTTGTACTCACCTGAGTTTTCGGCAATAATAATACCACCTTTTGTCAATTTAACTCCAGACTCGTCAAACACTACTGTCACTCCAGCCTCTTGTAGTCTTTTTACAGAGATTAGATTTTCTGTAACTTCTTTGCAGTATAACGCATCTTCTAGTGTTATCTGGTACCCATTTTCAAGACGAACGATTCCACGTTTTGTTGCAAAGATGTATTGCCCTTCCTTGGCGATAGCAATCTTCACTGGAGTTTGAAGTTCAGCAGAATCCATAAAAAGTGTCTCATCATTTATTATGTGGTCGGATGCACCCGAGTCAAGGATGAAATTCACATTTGTTTTCAACTTATTATTATTTGAATTTAAACTTTTAATCATGAACGCGAAACCTGGCGTGGTCGTTGCAATATGAGCTTGTGTGTTATTTTCTTTATTATTGTCATTTAATAGTTTTTTATATGCATAACAATTTTTTTATGTGCCCTTGCTTGCCACAGTGGTGACATTTTATATTATTTTGTTTGTATTTGTCATTATATGGCTTGCGAGTAGTATTATTTTTTTTATAATTTTGATTTTTATATTTATATTTGTTATTATAATTGTTTTTGTAGTTATTATTATTATACTTATTTTTAACCTCAACGTGTAATACCTTTTTACTTGTGTCATTATTAGCGTTATTTAGTTTTGTCTCATGATCGAGCAAACGGTGCTTAACGAAAACTAGAGTAAGATCTTCTTTCGATAGTGTCTCTATAGCAGTGATGACCCCGTCATATGATGATGGCAAAGTGTGCAGTAAGTGCGAAACCTTGTCCATTTCGTCTATATTGGCGCCTGATGCTAACAATTCATTAACCATTTCGTCAAAAATAATAAAGTGGTGTACAAGAGCCATCTCGTTTTTTAGTTTAAGCGACAACAACCGTTTTCGCGCAGACAACTGAGATGCCACACTTTTTCGTTCATACACAGAATCCAGATTCCTAAGAATATCACGTGCTGTGTTGTTGTCTGTTGCGAAATCCAAAAATGCATCGCTCAAGTGCCCTACCACTATACTTTTTTGCATAGCGTTCGGCCTTAACCCAACTTTCATCTGTTTCTTTAGGAGCCTCGCTATCAATAACTTTTAATGCATCTTGTTCAGCAAGAAGTGCTTTTATTCTTTTTTTCCACACAGAATATTTCTCACCGTTAAACTGATTTATAGTAAGCTTTATCTTTTCCATAATTGTATATTTTTATTTAAATTTATATGTATGTGTAATACAAACGACTATTGTCAGAAAAAAACTTAATGTGCAAATTTTTGTTTTTTTTTTTTTATTATATAACGTACTCTGGGCCCATAACCTGTTGTAATATTGGTTTGGTTGGCTTAGTATTAGTTTAGTTTTTAATAAAAGCACAATAATCTTTTTAATTGTTTTATGATTGATTTTATTTTATTAGATTTTATTTTATCAATTTTCACACGACCAGCCACTTACACGTTTCGAATAGGAAGAGGAAGTAAGGAAGACAGTGTGCCCGTACATTAATTTTTAGGCCTTTTATAATGTTATTTTTGCAGGTCTACATAACGTCGCAACTTTAGCTATGTTATGTTATTCAACAACGGACATGGCTATATCAACTCAGCTTCTCATGCTGATCAAGAATATATATACTTTATAGGGTCGGAAACGTCTCCTTCTGTGCGTTACAAACATCTGACCAATTTTATAATACCCTCTGCAAGGGTATAATTAGGAACAATAAAAATAAGATACAAACAGTACATAAGTTTAGGTTAAAAATTTGCAAAAATAATTAAAAAATATCAAAGAAGCTAACTGAATTCGAGTTTATATCCCCTTGTTTTCTTTGAATAAATATTTTCCTTTTTGAAATTTCTTTCCCTGCAACTCAATTCATCAATACACAAACAAAATATTATTTCTCTTTTTACCACAAGTTTTTCTTCTTCCATCATTTTCTAAGCAAAGCACGGCACGCATACACATACAGTTCATGTAGCGTTGCGTCTGTGTGTGTATGCGTGTGCTCTGTTGATTTGATGATGGCAGTAGTAGGCAGCAAGCAGCGCTGCCGGCAGCGTTTGAACCGATTTATATTGACTGTAACTTGTGTTCTATTTATCGGATCAGATTCAAATTTTGGGATCTGAGATTTTATATCTATTACTATCATATTGGTAAATTTCATGGCGATACTCCAATTTTTGCAATTTTTGCAAAAATGTTTCCTCCAGAGCTATATGATATAGTGGTCCGATTCTCCCAATTTTCATACTTTATTTTTCCCATGTAATAAAAAGCCCCCAAAAAAAATTTCATCCCGATAGCTCTTAAGATGGCTGAGTAAAACGCATATGCACAGACAGACGGACAGACGGATAGACGGACATGGCTATATCAACTCAACTTCTCATGCTGATCAAGAATATATATACTTTATAGGGTCGGAAACGTCTCCTTCTGTGCGTTACAAACATCTGACCAATTTTATGATACCCTCTGCAAGGGTATAATTAGGAACAATAAAAATAAGATACAAACAGTACATAAGTTTAGGTTAAAAATTTGCAAAAATAATTAAAAAATATCAAAGAAGCTAACTTCGGCTATGCCGAAGTTTATATACCCTTGCAGTATACTTGGCAATAATATTTTTCCTTTTTGAAATTTCTTTCCCTGCAACTCAATTCATCAATACACAAACAAAATATTATTTCTCTTTTTACCACAAGTTTTTCTTCTTCCATCATTTTCTAAGCAAAGCACGGCACGCATACACATACAGTTCATGTAGCGTTGCGTCTGTGTGTGTATGCGTGTGCTCTGTTGATTTGATGATGGCAGTAGTAGGCAGCAAGCAGCGCTGCCGGCAGCGTTTGAACCGATTTATATTGACTGTAACTTGTGTTCTATTTATCGGATCAGATTCAAATTTTGGGATCTGAGATTTTATATCTATTACTATCATATTGGTAAATTTCATGGGGATACTCCAATTTTTACAAAAATGTTTCTTCTAGAGCTATATGATATAGTGGTCCGATCCCAAAGATTTTCATACTTTATCTCACCCGGGTAAAAAAAAAGCTCCCAAAAAAATTTCATCCCGATAGCTCTTAAGATGGCTGAGTAAAACGCATACGCACCGACGGACAGACGGACATGGCTATATCGACTTAGCTTCTCATGCTGATCAAGAATATATATACTTTATGGGGTCGGAAACGTCTCCTTCTGTGCGTTACAAACATCTGACCAATTTTATAATACCCTCTGCAAGGGTATAAAAATATCAAAAAAGCTAACTTCGGCTATGCCGAAGTTTATATACCCTTGCAGTATACTTGGCAATAATATTTTTCCTTTTTGAAATTTCTTTCCCTGCAACTCAATTCATCAATACACAAACAAAATATTATTTCTCTTTTTACCACAAGTTTTTCTTCTTCCATCATTTTCTAAGCAAAGCACGGCACGCATACACATACAGTTCATGTAGCGTTGCGTCTGTGTGTGTATGCGTGTGCTCTGTTGATTTGATGATGGCAGTAGTAGGCAGCAAGCAGCGCTGCCGGCAGCGTTTGAACCGATTTATATTGACTGTAACTTGTGTTCTATTTATCGGATCAGATTCAAATTTTGGGATCTGAGATTTTATATCTATTACTATCATATTGGTAAATTTCATGGGGATACTCCAATTTTTGCAAAAATGTTTCTTCTAGAGCTATATGATATAGTGGTCCGATCCCAAAGATTTTCATACTTTATCTCACCCGGGTAAAAAAAAAGCTCCCAAAAAAAATTTCAGATGGCTGAGTAAAACGCGTACGCACCGACGGACAGACGGACATGGCTATATCGACTTAGCTTCTCATGCTGATCAAGAATATATATACTTTATGGGGTCGGAAACGTCTCCTTCTGTGCGTTACAAACATCTGACCAATTTAATAATACCCTCTGCAAGGGTATAAAAATATCAAAGAAGCTAACATCGGCTGTGCCGAAGTTTATATACCCTTGCAGTCCAGGCCATAATATTTTTCATGTTCCAAACTCTTTTTCTGTATCTCAATTCATTAATGCACAAAACCTTTCAAATATCATTTCAATTTCTTCTTCTTCTTCCCCATCCCCTTTTACCAGCATGCGGCGACTCGCACGCATACACATATACATAGTTTATGTAGCGTTGCGTCTGTATGTGTGCATGCGTGTGCTCTGTTGATTTGATGATGACGTAGTAGGCAGCAAGTTGAACCGATTTATATCGGCTGTATTTTATATATACTTTATATGGTCGGAAACGTCTCCTTCTGTGCGTTACAAACATCTGACCAATTTTATAATACCCTCTGCAAGGGTATAAATATCAAAGAAGCTAATATCGGCTGTGCTCTGGAGGAAACATTTTTGCAAAAATTAGAGTATCGCCATGAAATTTACCAATATGATAGTATTATACATATATAAAATCTCAGATCCCAAAATTTGAATCTTTATAATACCCTCTGCAAGGGTATAAAAATATCAAAAAAGCTAACTTCGGCTATGCCGAAGTTTATATACCCTTGCAGTATACTTGGCAATAATATTTTTCCTTTTTGAAATTTCTTTCCCTGCAACTCAATTCATCAATACACAAACAAAATATTATTTCTCTTTTTACCACAAGTTTTTCTTCTTCCATCATTTTCTAAGCAAAGCACGGCACGCATACACATACAGTTCATGTAGCGTTGCGTCTGTGTGTGTATGCGTGTGCTCTGTTGATTTGATGATGGCAGTAGTAGGCAGCAAGCAGCGCTGCCGGCAGCGTTTGAACCGATTTATATTGACTGTAACTTGTGTTGTATTTATCGGATCAGATTCAAATTTTGGGATCTGAGATTTTATATCTATTACTATCATATTGGTAAATTTCATGGGGATACTCCAATTTTTGCAAAAATGTTTCTTCTAGAGCTATATGATATAGTGGTCCGATCCCAAAGATTTTCATACTTTATCTCACCCGGGTAAAAAAAAGCTCCCAAAAAAAATTTCAGATGGCTGAGTAAAACGCGTACGCACCGACGGACAGACGGACATGGCTATATCGACTTAGCTTCTCATGCTGATCAAGAATATATATACTTTATGGGGTCGGAAACGTCTCCTTCTGTGCGTTACAAACATCTGACCAATTTAATAATACCCTCTGCAAGGGTATAAAAATATCAAAAGAAGCTAACATCGGCTGTGCCGAAGTTTATATACCCTTGCAGTCCAGGCCATAATATTTTTCATGTTCCAAACTCTTTTTCTGTATCTCAATTCATTAATGCACAAAACCTTTCAAATATCATTTCAATTTCTTCTTCTTCTTCCCCATCCCCTTTTACCAGCATGCGGCGACTCGCACGCATACACATATACATAGTTTATGTAGCGTTGCGTCTGTATGTGTGCATGCGTGTGCTCTGTTGATTTGATGATGACGTAGTAGGCAGCAAGTTGAACCGATTTATATCGGCTGTATTTTATATATACTTTATATGGTCGGAAACGTCTCCTTCTGTGCGTTACAAACATCTGACCAATTTTATAATACCCTCTGCAAGGGTATAAATATCAAAGAAGCTAATATCGGCTGTGCTCTGGAGGAAACATTTTTGCAAAAATTAGAGTATCGCCATGAAATTTACCAATATGATAGTATTATACATATATAAAATCTCAGATCCCAAAATTTGAATCTGATCGGATAAATAGAACACAAGTTACAGCCGATATAAATCGGTTCGGCTTGCTGCCTACTACGTCATCATCAAATCAATAGAGCACACGCATGCACACATACAGACGCAACGCTACATAAACTATATGTGTATGCGTGCGAGTCGCGGCATGCGAGAAGCTGAGTTGATATAGCCATGTCCGTCCGTCTGTGCACATGCGTTTTACTCAGCCATCTTAAGAGCTATCGGGATGAAATTTTTTTTCGGGGCTTTTTATTACCTGGGAAAAATAAAGTATGAAAATTTGGAGAATCGGACCACTATATCAAATAGCTCTGGAGGAAACAATTTTGCAAAAATTGCAAAAATTGGATTATCGCTATGAAATTTACCAATATAATAGTATTATATATAAAATCTCAGATCCCAAAATTTGAATCTGATCGGATAAATGGAACACAAGTTACAGCCGATATAAATCGGTTCAACTTGCTGCCTACTACGTCATCATCAAATCAATAGAGCACACGCATGCACACATAGAGACGCAACGCTACATAAACTATATGTGTATGCGTGCGAGTCGCGGCATGCGAGAAGCTGAGTTGATATAGCCATGTTCGTCCGTCTGTGCATATGCGTTTTACTCAGCCATCTTAAGAGCTATCGGGATGAAATTTTTTTTGGGGGCTTTTTATTACCTGGGAAAAATAAAGTATGAAAATTCGGAGAATCGGACCACTATATCAAATAGCTCTGGAGGAAACAATTTTGCAAAAATTGGAGTATCGCTATGAAATTTACCAATATAATAGTATTATATATAAAATCTCAGATCCCAAAATTTGAATCTAATCGGATAAATAGAACACAACTTACAGCCGATATAAATCGGTTCAACTTGCTGCCTACTACGTCATCATAAAATCAACAGAGCACACGCATGCACACAAAAAGACGCAACGCTACATAAACTATATGTATGTGTATGCGTGCGAATCGCGTCATGCGTGTAAAAGGGGATGGGGAAGAAGAAGAAGAAATTGAAATGATACATATACATAGTTTTTCTGTATCTCAATTCATTAATGCACAGAACCTTTCAAATATCATTTCAATTTCTTCTTCTTCTAAAGAAATTTCATTTTTGGTAAATTTCATAGCGATACTCCAATTTTTGCAAAATTGTTTCCTCCAGAGCTATTTGATATAGTGGTCCGATTCTCCGAATTTTCATACTTTATTTTTCCCAGGTAATAAAAAGCCCCCAAAAAAAATTTCATCCCGATAGCTCTTAAGATGGCTGAGTAAAACGCATATGCACAGACGGACGAACATGGCTATATCAACTCAGCTTCTCAGCTTCTCGCATGCCGCGACTCGCACGCATACACATACATATAGTTTATGTAGCGTTGCGTCTGTATGTGTGCATGCGTGTGCTCTATTGATTTGATGATGACGTAGTAGGCAGCAAGTTGAACCGATTTATATCGGCTGTAACTTGTGTTCCATTTATCCGATCAGATTCAAATTTTGGGATCTGAGATTTTATATATAATACTATTATATTGGTAAATTTCATAGCGATACTCCAATTTTTGCAATTTTTGCAAAATTGTTTCCTCCAGAGCTATTTGATATAGTGGTCCGATTCTCCAAATTTTCATACTTTATTTTTCCCAGGTAATAAAAAGCCCCGAAAAAAAATTTCATCCCGATAGCTCTTAAGATGGCTGAGTAAAACGCATGTGCACAGACGGACGGACATGGCTATATCAACTCAGCTTCTCGCATGCCGCGACTCGCACGCATACACATATAGTTTATGTAGCGTTGCGTCTGTATGTGTGCATGCGTGTGCTCTATTGATTTGATGATGACGTAGTAGGCAGCAAGCCGAACCGATTTATATCGGCTGTAACTTGTGTTCTATTTATCCGATCAGATTCAAATTTTGGGATCTGAGATTTTATATATAATACTATCATATTGGTAACTTTCATGGCGAATATATATACTTTATAGGGTCGGAAACGTCTTCTTCTGTGCGTTACAAACATCTGACCAATTTTATAATACCCTTTGCAAGGGTATAAATATCAAAGAAGCTAACATCGGCTGTGCCCAAGTTTATATACCCTTGCAGTCCATGGCCATAATATTTTTATATGTTCCAAAATCTTTTTCTGTATCTCAATTCATTAATGCACAGAACCTTTCAAATATCATTTCAATTTCTTCTTCTTCTTCCCCATCCCCTTTTACACGCATGCCGCAATTCGCACGCATACACATATAGTTTATGTAGCGTTGCGTCTGTATGTGTGCATGCGTGTGCTCTGTTGATTTGATGATGACGTAGTAGGCAGCAAGTTGAACCGATTTATATCGGCTGTAACTTGTGTTCCATTTATCCGATCAGATTCAAATTTTGGGATCTGAGATTTTTTATATAATACTATCATATTGGTAAATTTCATGGCGATACTCCAATTTGTGCAATTTTTGCAAAAATGTTTCCTCCAGAGCTATATGATATAGTGGTCCGATTCTCCCAATTTTCATACTTTATTTTTCCCATGTAATAAAAAGCCCACAAAAAAATTTTCATCCCGATAGCTCTTAAGATGGCTGAGTAAAACGCATACGCACAGACGCACGGACAGACTCTCAGACGGATAGACGGACATGGCTATATCAACTCAGCTTCTCATGCTGATCAAGAATATATATACTTTATAGGGTCGGAAACGTCTCCTTCTGTGACCAATTTTATAATACCCTCTGCCAGGGTATAATTAGGAACAATAAAAATAAGATACAAACAGTACATAAGTTTAGGTTAAAAATTTGCAAAAATAATTTAAAATATCAAAGAAGCTAACTTCGGCTATGCCGAAGTTTATATACCCTTGCAGTATACTTGGCAATAATATTTTTCCTTTTTGAAATTTCTTTCCCTGCAACTCAATTCATCAATACACAAACAAAATATTATTTCTCTTTTTACCACAAGTTTTTCTTCTTCCATCATTTTCTAAGCAAAGCACGGCACGCATACACATACAGTTCATGTAGCGTTGCGTCTGTGTGTGTATGCGTGTGCTCTGTTGATTTGATGATGGCAGTAGTAGGCAGCAAGCAGCGCTGCCGGCAGCGTTTGAACCGATTTATATTGACTGTAACTTGTGTTTTATTTATCGGATCAGATTCAAATTTTGGGATCTGAGATTTTATATCTATTACTATCATATTGGTAAATTTCATGGGGATACTCCAATTTTTGCAAAAATGTTTCTTCTAGAGCTATATGATATAGTGGTCCGATCCCAAAGATTTTCATATTTTATCTCACCCGGGTAAAAAAAAGCTCCCAAAAAAATTTCATCCCGATAGCTCTTAAGATGGCTGAGTAAAACGCGTACGCACCGACGGACAGACGGACATGGCTATATCGACTTAGCTTCTCATGCTGATCAAGAATATATATACTTTATGGGGTCGGAAACGTCTCCTTCTGTGCGTTACAAACATCTGACCAATTTTATAATACCCTCTGCAAGGGTATAAATATCAAAGAAGCTAACTTCGGCTATGCCGAAGTTTATATACCCTTGCAGTATACTTGGCAATAATATTTTTCCTTTTTGAAATTTCTTTCCCTGCAACTCAATTCATCAATACACAAACAAAATATTATTTCTCTTTTTACCACAAGTTTTTCTTCTTCCATCATTTTCTAAGCAAAGCACGGCACGCATACACATACAGTTCATGTAGCGTTGCGTCTGTGTGTGTATGCGTGTGCTCTGTTGATTTGATGATGGCAGTAGTAGGCAGCAAGCAGCGCTGCCGGCAGCGTTTGAACCGATTTATATTGACTGTAACTTGTGTTCCATTTATCGGATCAGATTCAAATTTTGGGATCTGAGATTTTATATCTATTACTATCATATTGGTAATTTCATGGGGATACTCCAATTTTTGCAAAAATGTTTCTTCTAGAGCTATATGATATAGTGGTCCGATCCCAAAGATTTTCATACTTTATCTCACCCGGGTAAAAAAAAGCTCCCAAAAAAAATTTCATCCCGATAGCTCTTAAGATGGCTGAGTAAAACGCGTACGCACCGACGGACAGACGGTCAGACAGACAGACGGACAGACGGACATGGCTATATCGACTTAGCTTCTCATGCTGATCAAGAATATATATACTTTATGGGGTCGGAAACGTCTCCTTCTGTGCGTTACAAACATCTGACCAATTTTATAATACCCTCTGCAAGGGTATAAATATCAAAGAAGCTAACATCGGCTGTGCCCAAGTTTATATACCCTTGCAGTCCATGGCCATAATATTTTTATATGTTCCAAACACTTTTTCTGTATCTCAATTCATTAATGCACAGAACCTTTCAAATATCATTTCAATTTCTTCTTCTTCTTCCCCATCCCCTTTTACACGCATGCCGCGACTCGCACGCATACACATATAGTTTATGTAGCGTTGCGTCTGTATGTGTGCATGCGTGTGCTCTATTGATTTGATGATGACGTAGTAGGCAGCAAGCCGAACCGATTTATACGGCTGTAACTTGTGTTCTATACATCCGATCAGATTCAAATTTTGGGATCTGAGATTTTTTATATAATACTATCATATTGGTAAATTTCATGGCGATACTCCAATTTTTGCAATTTTTGCAAAAATGTTTCCTCCAGAGCTATATGATATAGTGGTCCGATTCTCCCAATTTTCATACTTTATTTTTCCCATGTAATAAAAAGCCCCCAAAAAAATTTCATCCCGATAGCTCTTAAGATGGCTGAGTAAAACGCATACGCACAGACGCACGGACAGACGGATAGACGGACATGGCTATATCAACTCAGCTTCTCATGCTGATCAAGAATATATGTACTTTATAGGGTCGGAAACGTCTCCTTCTGTGCGTTACAAACATCTGACCAATTTTATAATACCCTCTGCAAGGGTATAAATATCAAAGAAGCTAACATCGGCTATGCCGAAGTTTATATACCCTTGCAGTCCATGGCCATAATATTTTTACATGTTCCAAACTCTTTTTCTGTATCTCAATTCATTAATGCACAGAACCTTTCAAATATTATTTCAATTTTTTCTTCTTCTTCCCCATTCCCTTTTACACGCATGACGCGATTCGCACGCATACACATATAGTTTATGTAGCGTTGCGTCTGTATGTGTGCATGCGTCTGCTCTGTTGATTTGATGATGACGTAGTAGGCAGCAAGTTGAACCGATTTATATCGGCTGTAACTTGTGTTCTATTTATCCGATTAGATTCATTTTGGGATCTGAGATTTTATATATAATACTATCATATTGGTAAATTTCATGGCGATACTCCAATTTTTGCAATTTTTGCAAAAATGTTTCCTCCAGAGCTATATGATATAGTGGTCCGATTCTCCCAATTTTCATACTTTATTTTTCCCAGGTAATAAAAAGCCCCCAAAAAAAATTTCATCCCGGCAGCTCTTAAGATGGCTGAGTAAAACGCATACGCACAGACGCACGGACAGACGGACAGACACTCAGACGGACAGACGGACATGGCTATATCAACTCAGCTTCTCATGCTGATCAAGAATATATAAGTTAAGACCAGGCATGCTATAAACCTATAAATATTTTATGACCGCGCCCACACTCATCTTACAATAGTCAAGACTCGTCATAATGGGCATCGGCAAAAACAATAACTACCAGACTTAACATTCCTATGGGAATGGTGTCGTGTTCAGTACATCAGACAGCAAGTCGCCCAATTCTACAATTCGGCAATAAACAGATCAAGTTCGGTACACCAGACTTCAAGTCGCCTAAATCAATTCATCGATAAACAGATCCCACGCCAGCATTGGACTTTTGGACTCAGCAGACGTCGCTGTCACCAACGACGCCCAACACCAGAGGCTTCATCCAAACATAATCGATCAACCCAAAGTCAGTCTTCAACCTGAGTGCAACTTGTAACTTCGTTGGAGCTCCGCGATCCTTGTTCATAGTCTTCCAGTAAATTAAAAGATTTGTGAACGTAAAACTAATAAAGATTTTTAAATAAATTTTATTTTTTTCCTACGGAGAACAAGGAAAGTGTTAATTTATATACTTTATAGGGTCGGAAACGTCTCCTTCTGTGCGTTACAAACATCTGACCAATTTTATAATGCCCTCTGCAAGGGTATAAATATCAAAGAAGCTAACATCGGCTGTGCCGAAGTTTATATACCCTTGCAGTCCATGGCCATAATATTTTCACATGTTCCAAACTCTTTTTCTGTATCTCAATTCATTAATGCACAGATCCTTTCAAATATCATTTCAATTTCTTCTTCTTCTTCCCCATCCCCTTTTACACGCATGCCGCAATTCGCACGCATACTTTTACTTTACTTTATGTAGCGTTGCGTCTGTATGTGTGCATGCGTGTGCTCTGTTGATTTGATGATGACGTAGTAGGCAGCAAGCCGAACCGATTTATATCGGCTGTAACTTGTGTTCTATATATCGAATCAGATTCAAATTTTGGGATCTGAGATTTTATATATAATACTATCATATTGGTAAATTTCATGGCGATACTCAATTTTTGCAATTTCTGCAAAAATGTTTCCTCAGAGCTATATGATATAGTGGTCCGATTCTCCCAATTTTCATACTTTATTTTTCCCAGGTAATAAAAAGCCCCCAAAAAAAATTCCATCCCGATAGCTCTTAAGATGGCTGAGTAAAACGCATATGCACAGACGGACGGACAGACGGACATGGCTATATCAACTCAGCTTCTCATGCTGATCAAGAATATATATACTTTATATGGTCGGAAACGTCTCCTTCTGTTCGTTACAAACATCTGACCAATTTTATAATACCCTCTGCAAGGGTATAAATATCAAAGAAGCTCGCTGCCCAAAGTTTATATAATTATATATCCAACTTCAATACCCAATAACTAATAAATTTTTCGCCCCCTAAAATTTATAACTTTAAAGTAAACATCCGTTTTTTATCTAAACACTTGGACACTTGCAATAACAATTGTCCCCCTTAAAATCAAAGCGTGTGAACGCTAACTCATAATTAAAACACAGGCCAATAAAATCCGTTTTATTCATAAACAATTGAACACTTGCAATAATAATTGTCCCCCAAAAATCAAAAGCGTGAGAACGCTAATTCAGCACTAAAATTCGGGCCAATCAAATCACATCAATATCGATCACGCCATTTAAGGGCTCACAAATTTAGCCTATAAATATTACTATAAGACATTTTTGTACTTCAGTTTTAAGTTTTCGTTCAACGAATAAAGTCCCCGCTTTTAACTCGAACAAACAATATCTTTTTTTTTCCCTTTTGGAAAGACCAGATATTTAATTATATATAGGGCCTTATAAGGTAGTGATCGGTATAGAAGAAAATGATAATATAATAATATCCAAGTGATAAAAATAAGAACCAGAAGGTTCATAAAAACGGATTAAAACCATTTATAAAAACAAAAATTGGAATGATCAACCATAAAAATAAAGAACGAATATAAAAAAAAAAAACATACATTTTTAAAATTTTCATTACTTAAGTGAAATATTTACACAAAAAAAAAACAAAAAAAAAAAGGTTTTACTGGATTCAACTACTATAATTAAATCATCTACAATATATACATACAATTCAACAGTATGCAAAAACAAAAGAATAAAGAAAATTTGTCACCAAAAACCCAGAACTAATCAACAAAACAAAAATGGCCTAAGATACTCACGTCAAAAACCCACGTCAATAAAGAAAATTTGTCTCCCTTAAGACAGGTAAACAAAAAAAAAATGGAACACAATTTTCTAATATACTCCATTACCTTACCTTTATTTTATCTTTACACAATTATCAAATAATTATTAATAACTCCATAATATTACGTTATTCTCATTCACACAATCGACTGTATGCACAAGGCTAACATGAAGCAGGCACAACGGCTGTGACCGCAAATTGACAACAACACTGGCCAACTTAGATGCATGCGCTCCAACAGTATGTATGTATGTACTGACACTCTCCCCCTCTTTTGTAGCTGTCACATAAGTCGCAGCATAAGAATATATATGTAAACATAGGCTAAGCAAAACTGAATATTTTACCGAATAAAAATCAATTGGAATATTACCACAGCCACACTGACGTGTGCGACTACTCAACTTATTATCCAAGTGGAACACCGGCCTTTAAAGGACCTACAAATGCTCTAAGGAGAACACTATTCTCTAAAGGAATTGTAATAAATAAATATATATACAAGTAGATTATTTATGACGTTAGCTATAATTATTCTGCATTGGAGAGAAACTTAGAAGCTGCTATCCAACAACAAAAAAAAAAAAGCGTTTCCTTTTTGACTATGCAAATATTATTCAGCAAAACAGGAAATACGAATGAACAACAGTGAAGATATTCCCTTTGCGGAATCTGCTCCTATCGAGCAAAGGGATGCACCGACGCTAGAAGAAGTGTTAGAGCTGTATCCCAACGATGGACCGTGCCCACTCACAATAGCTGAGTACCGGGCCCGCAACACAAAATCTACAAAGCCAAAGAAGACTAAAAGAGGAGGCCAAGTACGTAAGCTACTCCAGCAGAAGAGGCTGGAAGTAGACTTACTGGCCACACTGAAGACGGAGGAAGACCGACAACGCTGCATAGAGCGTATTGACATCCTACAAGCTAACCTGATTCGCCAAAGAGCGAAGAAACGCAAGGGGGCCGCAGAAATGCGCAAGCCTTAACTTGCCTTTAATTTAATAATTCTAATAGAAGCTTAAAAGCAAGTTGAAGCACGAAAGTGCAACTTGCGAACTACTAACTTTCTGCTACACTATTACTAACAATGTGGCTGGAGAATTTTTTTGTTTTAGAGTAATTTTTAAAAAACAAACGACATGTATACTTGAATTGTGAGCCAACCACATGCTCTATAATTTTTCCACGTCTCTGGCTCGCTGTGCAAGACACAGTTGAGATAAACTTTTTTTTTTCTTTTCTTTTGTTCTCAAAAAAAAAATTTTTTTTAAATATGCATGAATCCATAACAATTTTTTTTATATTTCAAAAAATATTCGTATTCAAGCAAATAAGACCAAATTTTTTAAAGTAATTTCTAAACAAAAGGTTTTGAGCTGGCTTTTTAGGCTCTGATTTCCTAATTGAATTTGTTATATTCCAATATTTTTTTAAAACCCATTAATTATTAAATCAACATGGCTTAATTAGGATTCATTAGAGGTCATTATTAGAATTTTAAAAAAAAAAAAAAAAAAATTTGTATATTATTTAAAAATAAATTCCATATGTTCGATAATACCATATGTAAATTTGATGATATATCTCTTATACCCACAATGGGGTTAATAGTAACAAAATCAGTGGACTTCACTGCGAATGTTATAAATAAAATCGAATCATCAAATACTGACATATTGTTATTAATAATTGTCGTAATAAGATTTGCCCATATCTCTTTTATAAAAGCCTTACCTAAATTGGCAAATAAATGTGTAACTAAAAAAGATTAAAAAAAAAAAATTTTAAAAAAAAACCTCGAAATCTAGCATTAAGTTAGAGGACCTTCAAACGTTTGCACAATTCAAAGAAATAATCCTAAAACAACATAAAGAATTATTACATCCAGGAATCGAAAAAACGATTAATTTGTTTAAAGAAAAATATTATTTCCCCGATTTTCAAAACCTAATTCAAAACATTATTAATGAATGCTCAGTATGCAATATCGCAAAGACCGAAAATAGAAATACAAAACTAACTTTCGAAATAACACCAGAAACTTTTAATATTAGAGAAAAATACGTCATGGACTTTTACATGATCGACAATTTACAATTCCTTTCATGCATTGACATTTACTCCAAATTTGCAACACTTGTAGAAGTAAAGTCTAGAGATTGGTTAGAAGCCAAGAGAGCAATCATGAAAGTATTCACTGAAATGGGCAAACCAATAGAAATAAAATCAGACAAAGATTCAGCATTTCTGTGTATAGCATTAAAGAATTGGCTACAAGAAGAAAATGTTAAGTTAGACATCACAACAAGTAAAAACGGCATTTCAGACGTAGAAAGATTCCATAAAACAGTAAATGAAAAACTCAGAATTATAAATAGTGAAAACGACATCGAAGATAAATTAATCAAATTTGAAAAAATTCTCTACATATACAACCATAAAACGAGACATAAAACAACTAACCGAACGCCAGCGGACATCTTTATCTATGCAGGATCACCCGACTATAATACCCAAACGAATAAAATACTTCAAATAAACAAGTTAAATAGAGATAGACACGACTTCGAAATTGATACTAGATTTAAACAAGCACCATTAGTAAAGTCAAAAACGACAAATCCATTCAAAAAGACAGTAGAAATAAATCAGTTAGATGAAAAACATTATGAAGAAAGAAATAGAGGACAAAAAGTTACACACTACAAATCAAAATTCAAGAAGAAAAAGAAAGTTAATAAAAGCAAATACGACAATTGATTAATTACAGGTCAACAACTCAAGATGGCTTTTTTGTGCATATTGCTATTTTTAACATTAAAATCAACATGCAGCCAATCCATTGACATAAACCCAGTAAAAGCACCGAACGGTTACTTAATATTTAAGACAGGAACCATGGATTTACCTACAAACTTTGAATATCATTATTTCAAAGTTAATTTAACCCTAATAGACATTACATATAACAATTTAATGCAACAAGCACAAGAATTTAAAGACATAATCCATATTCAATACCTAACAGAAAAACTAAGTAGAGAAATTAATGGAATACAAATTGTAAAACGTAACAAACGAGGACTAATTAACGGAATTGGTTCAATATACAAATATCTTTTTGGTACTCTTGATCAAAACGATAAAGATGAATTAGAAGAAAAAATAAATAATCTTGAAAGCAATAGCGTACAAGCAAACGAACTAAATTACGTAATAGACACTATTAATAAAGGTTTAGAAGTACTAAACAACCTCAAGGAAGAAAAGGAAAAATCAGTAAAATTAGAAGTTTTAATCTTTAATTTTGAGCATTTCACAGAATACATCGAAGATATAGAAATGGGCATGCAGCTCACTAGGCTAGGAATTTTCAACCCAAAACTTTTAAAACATAATCGCTTAGGTCATGTTAATTCGGAAAAACTATTGAATACAAAAACATCCACCTGGCTTAAACCAAATTCAAACGAGATATTTATCATTTCAAACATTCCTCAAGAAATAATAAAAACCCCTATCTTTGAGATACTTCCTTATCCAGATGAAAATAAAAATATTTTGACAGAAAATTCATACGATAAATACTATTTTGACAACAACACTTTGTTTAATAAAAATACAAAACAAATAGAAACTAATGAATGTCTAATAGGCATTTTGAATCAAATCCCAACCACTTGTAAATACACTAAAACATATAAAAATTTTCAAACTAATTACATTGAACCAAACATAATTGTAACATGGAATTTACCAAAAACTAAACTTAATCAAAATTGCGTAAACAACGACTTAATAATAGAAGGCAATAACATAATAAAAATTTACGATTGTGCCTTACAATTAAACGAAATATCAATAATAAATTCATTGCTTGATTATAGCCAAAGCATTTATGTAACAAACAATATCACCAGGCTAGAACCTATTTCCTTTATCCAAACAAAAGAGATAATTAACGAACACACCAAATATTATACTGTATTCCAAACTATTACATTAACCACTTTTATACTTACTATAATAAGTTTCATTACATACTTAATCTATAAGTTTAAGGCAATGCCACAAGAATTATTAATTAAGCATTTTCGATCAAATAACAATCGTGCTCCCACAGAAAAAATCGAAACCCCAATTGTTGAAAAAATTGAATCCCAAATTATAAACAAAATTGATAGTCCAATCTTTACAGCGGAGAAAAACCCCTAGCTATATCCCAATGTATCCGCCTGAGGACAGGCTAATTTTTTTAGGATGGGGAAGTCATATATCCAACTTCAATACCCAATAACTAATAAATTTTTCGCCCCCTAAAATTTATAACTTTAAAGTAAACATCCGTTTTTTTATATAAACACTTGGACACTTGCAATAACAATTGTCCCCCTTAAAATCAAAGCGTGTGAACGCTAACTCATAATTAAAACACAGGCCAATAAAATCCGTTTTATTCATAAACAATTGAACACTTGCAATAATAATTGTCCCCCAAAAATCAAAAGCGTGAGAACGCTAATTCAGCACTAAAATTCGGGCCAATCAAATCACATCAATATCGATCACGCCATTTAAGGGCTCACAAATTTAGCCTATAAATATTACTATAAGACATTTTTGTACTTCAGTTTTAAGTTTTCGTTCAACGAATAAAGTCCCCGCTTTTAACTCGAACAAACAATATCTTTTTTTTTCCCTTTTGGAAAGACCAGATATTTAATTATATATAGGGCCTTATAAGGTAGTGAGTATAGAAGAAAATGATAATATAATAATTGCAAATGATAAAAATAAGAACCAGAAGGTTCATAAAAACAGATTAAAACCATTTATAAAAAAAAAAAAAATCGGAATGATCAACCGTAAAAATAATAACGAATATAAAAAAAAAAAACATACATTTTTATAATTTTCATGCTACTTAAGTAATTTCACAAAAAAAAAAAAAAAAGAAACTAAAAAAAGGTTTTATGGATTCAACTACTATAATTAAATCATCTAAAATATATACATACAATTCAACAGTATGTCAAAAACAAAAGAATAAAGAAAATTTGTCTCCCCAGACACGAACTAAACAAAAAAAAAACCACAATTTTTCTAATATACTATGTCAAAAACAAAAGAATAAAGAAAATTTGTCTCCCCAGACACGAACTAAACAAAAAAAAAAAACACAATTTTTCTAATATACTCCATTACCTTACCTTTATTTTATCTTTACACAATTATCAAATAATTATTAATAACTCCATAATATTACGTTATTCTCATTCACATAAGCACTGTATGCACAAGGGTAACATGAGCTAGAGCCAGGCCAGCGTGTGACCGCTGACCAAGCACTTTGATGCATGCGCTCCAACAGTATGTATGTATGTACTGACACTCTCCCTCTCTTTTGTAGCTGTCACATAAGTCGCAGCATAAGAATATATATGTAAACATAGGCTAAGCAAAAGAATATTTTCCGAATAAAAATCAATTGGAATATTACCACAGCGACACTGACGTGTGCGACTACTCAACTTATTATCCAAGTGGAACCCGGCCTTTACATGGCGACCGTGACGATGTCCTAAAGGACCTACAAGGACTCTGCAAGGAGAAACTATTCTCTAATGGAATTGTATATATATGTATATATACAAGTATATAAATACTTGCTATAATTATTCTGCATTGGAGAGAAACTTGAAGCTGCTATCCAACAACAAAAAAAAAAAAAAAGCGTTTCCTTTTTGACTATGCAAATATTATTCAGCAAAACAGGAAATACGAATGAACAACAGTGAAGATATTCCCTTTGCGGAATCTGCTCCTATCGAGCAAAGGGATGCACCGACGCTAGAAGAAGTGTTAGAGCTGTATCCCAACGATGGACCGTGCCCACTCACAATAGCTGAGTACCGGGCCCGCAACACAAAATCTACAAAGCCAAAGAAGACTAAAAGAGGAGGCCAAGTACGTAAGCTACTCCAGCAGAAGAGGCTGGAAGTAGACTTACTGGCCACACTGAAGACGGAGGAAGACCGACAACGCTGCATAGAGCGTATTGACATCCTAAAAGCTGAACTTCGCCAAAGAGCGAAGAAACGCAAGGGGGCCGCAGAAATGCGCAAGCCTTAACTTGCCTTTAATTTAATAATTCTAATTATAAGCTTAAAAGCAAGTTGAAGCACGAAAGTGCAACTTGCGAACTACTAACTTTCTGCTAGGCTATTACTAACAATGTGGCTGGAGAATTTTTTTTGTTTTAGAGTAATTTTGAAACAACAAACGACATGTATACTTGAAATGTGAGCCAACCACATGATCTCTAATTTTTCCACGTCTCTGGCTCGCTGTGCAAGACACAGTTGAGATAAACTTTTTTTTTTCTTTTGTTCTCAAAAAAAAAAAAAAATTTTTTTTAAAAAATATGCATAAATATTCATAAATCCATAACAATTTTTTTTTATATTTCAAATAATATTCGTATTCAAGCAAATAAGACCAAAGCTTGAAAAAATAAAAAAAAATTTTTTAAAGCAATTTCTAAACAAAAGGTTTTGAGCTGTCTTTATAGGCTTTGGTTCCCTATTTTTTTCCCGTATTTGTTATATTCATATTTTTAAATTAAAATCGTCTTATATAGGACCATTAGTCAGTGAGGTCATTATTAGAATTATAAAAAAAAAAAAAAAATTTGTATATTATTTAAAAATAAATTCCATATGTTCGATAATACCATATGTAAATTTGATGATATATCTCTTATACCCACAATGGGGTTAATAGTAACAAAATCAGTGGACTTCACTGACATATTGTTATTAATAATTGTCGTAATAATGTGCGCATATCTTTTATATAAAGCTTACCTATTACACAATAAATGTGTAACTAAAAGAGCCATAAGCCAAGCTAATGACCTAGATAGGGTCTAAAAATACATATACACACACGCGATTAAAGATTAAAAAAAAAAATTTTTTTTTTTTTGAAAAACAATGGCCACTCTTGATAATTATTTTGCAAGAATAAACGCTAGGCATCCCAGTATTGTCCAAGAGTTAATTGAGGTTTTTAGAAATGAGCAAATCAATTCACCACAAAACTCAATAAACTTGGTACAAATTAGGTCAGCTTACCTTAATATAACGGGAGAAGATTTCCCAGTTCAAGGAGGCTCTAGGGTACAGATGAGTTTCATCCTCACAGTACCATATGTATGCTGTTTTTATGCAGCAGGCACATATCGTTTCTACCTAATGGAGGAACCGAGGCAGTAAGCCTAAATGACCTTTTTTTTATAATACATTTTTTTTTTATAAATACCATTTTTTATAAATACATCCGTATTAATAGGCCTATCAAGTTAGTGTAGAATATGGATAAAATAGAAACAAAAAAGCTACAAAAATATTTACCTTTCCTTGATTTCCTGATACAATCAGGTGAAACAAATACAAGGAAATAAGGTATTGGATAGTCCACAACTACAAATTTAAAAAAAATTTTGTAGATCTTATGGAAAAATCCATAAAAGTAGCTTATAGTAGATTGTTAGCTAAGACTCCTTTAAGAAAAGACGTGCCCGGATGGGTCCACGAACTATTAAAGGACTCAATCGCGTTAATATACATATCAGAATCGAGTACAGAACCAATAGATTTAACAGACTCAGATGTAGAAATAATAGATATAGAATAGTAAAACCATAAACATTTTCAAAATTTTTGTTAAATTAAAAACAAATCTAAGCGACCAATTTTTTTTAAAGTAAAATGTGTTCTCAAGAATCCAAAATAGAAATAGAAATTAATTTTAGTAGCCATAAACATCCCAAGACACAGTAACCAAACAAACGAAAATAATAACTGAGAAACTCCAAGCCATTAGAGCAGTATTAACTGAACACTATAGCAAACTAAAGACATGGCAAAAAACAATTGCAAACAAAAAGCAATAACTGTGCTAAACAGACACAATATTGAATTTAAACAAACATCCGATTTGGAAACTTCAATAGTACTGGAAGAAAAAACGCAACTAATGGCTGATGAAGAAATAGGTCAAGAAGAACCATCAGTGAGCTCTGATCAATCAATCATAAGTCTTAACAAACCAGCAATTCCAAAAGAAAACAACAAAATGACACAAACAGTGGTACAATTCATAAACACAGCCACCAGGCTGCTACCATACTTCGATGGTGATATTAAAAATCTACCGGGTTTCCTTGGAGCACTTCGCGTACTTAACACCATAACACCATTAATTACTTTCACTCGTTGCAGAGGACGGACGTGTTTTTTTTGCGCTTATCAACTTTTATTTTTTTCTCGCGATTAAATACTTTTCCATAACTTTTAAATTTATTTTCGGTTTAATTAATTAATAATAATTTCAGCATCCGAATTTTATTTTCATTTTGCGAATACTTGCTGTCGCTTTTGTTTAAATTTAAATAAAATCAAAACATACAACAATACTCGCATTAGCGGTGTTGTTGTTTTGCTTATCTCTTTTGCTTTTGTGTCTTTACCGTTTTTAACTAACTCTCGCGCTCTTGCGTACAAATTGTTGTTGCATGTGTTCAATTTGACGCGCTCTCCCGCTCTTTCCTATTCTTGATTGATTTGCGCTCTCGTCTTTTGCCTACCCGCGACTCTGTGATACGTGTTTTTGTTTTTGTGCTTTCATCTCTTTTAATTCTTTAGTTGTGAAGGCTTACTCTGCACATTAACCCTTGCGTCAGAACTGGTCAGTATATTCTTATTCACAGAATTTTTACCTTTAGAATTTCTATTTGTTATTTTTTGTATTTCCTTGTTTAAAATAAATTTAACTTTTTGATAAAATGGTTGTCTGCTCAAAAAATAATTGTATAGTTGCCACTAATGCGGTTGACTCCCATGATTATATTCTTTGTTGGTTTTGTGCAGGTTACACAGGCAGAATCAAAGAGTCTATTGCTAAAGGTGGTGGCTTAAAATATGGATGTGATGCTTGCCGGGAGGTCGAGAATGAGATGCGCTCTTTCATGAGGCGAACTAGAGATAGTTTTGACACCTTAAGGGCAGGTTTTAATAAACTCCAAGCGGAGTTTACTGCGTTGGAGACTCAGTTCAGAAGTTTATCGCTTATGAATGAGTCTCCGAAACGTAAAAGGACCAGTCCTTGGGGTGTTTCTGTATCTGTAGATCCGCCAGCATCTCTTATCGTCCCCTACCGGTCTCATGCACCGTCCACTCCTACTGTACAGCAATTGATATCGTTTAAGAGCCCGGTTGTGAATGCTATTAGTAAGGAATACCGATATCATCTGGGAATGATCTCTTAAAAACGATGCCTATTGTAGTGTCCGAAAAGTCCGGGCAATTACCCATTCCAATGGAAATTGCCGATTGTTCTAAAAGTATCGAGGGCCCCGTAAACAAGTTGACTGCTGCAGTGGGTGACTTGTCCAACGTTACTGCTGCGGCTGACGCTTCGGGACCGCGGCCTCTCGTTGGCATACCACCAAAGAAACATATATTTGTTTCTAGGCTAGACCCTGTTGTCACATCTGATGATATAATAGCCTATATTCGGAAGAAAGTTAACGTCTCGAATATTGCGGTGGAGAAGTTTAAATTTTCTTATTCTCGGGACATTTCGTCCTTTAAAATTAGTGTTTCTGCCAATATCTTCGACACCATATGTCGAGAAGATTTTTGGCCGAAACATATAATAGTTAAGGAATATACTATAAAAAAAAAAAATCGGCAACCGATTCGCTTGCCAACAACAACAACTAATATTATTCCTGCCACATCAGCATCTGCTGGTGTGTCAAAAAACTAGCTTCGTCCCTTAACCTGGGTTACCAGAACGTTAGAGGACTAAAGTCTAAACTTCCTAATCTCTATGTAGATAGTCTTTCTTTTGAGCATAACATTCTAGCTTTTACGGAGACGTGGCATAAACCTGATATTGCTGATGCATCGGTTTTTCCCACAAACTTTTCTATATTCAGACGTGACCGGATTTCTCGCATAGGTGGTGGCGTTCTGATAGCTGTTGATGCTGATTTGTCATCTGAAATGATTCAATTTTCTAGTACCCAGGAGATTGAGTTTGTCGGTGTTAAAGTAAATTTTAAATCTTTTAATGCTTTTATTACTTGTTCCTAAATTTCAACATTGTCAGACATGGTGGTATATTTACCACCATAACTAGGTGCTTTCGTAAGACTGACTTCGCCAGCCTTAATGAAAACATTGCTACTACCGATTGGTCTTATCTGTACAATTGTAGAGATATGAACTCAGCTGTTCGTTTTTTCTATGATACTCTGAATTCACTCTTTGATATTTGTGTGCCTCTTGGTAGGCTGGAGCGGCTTAACAAACCACCCTGGTTCTCTCGTGAGCTGTGCAATTTGAAAAATGTGAAGACACGATATTATAAGAAGTTTCAAAAAACACGTCGTTCATCAGACTATGCTCTGTATACAGTCGCTCGTTCAAAATTCATGATGCTTAATACACAATGCTATAAGAATTATCTTCAGCGGTGTAAGCTTCAGTTTTCTTCTGACCCCAAACAATTTTATAATTTTGTTAATTCTAAACGTAAGACCTCTGTGCACCCATCTTTTTTGTCTTTTCAAAATAAAAAAGCGAGCAAGGATCAGGCAATTACCGATATGTTTGCGAGTTTTTTCAAAACAACTTATATTTCAACGGAATATTGAGCAAGTCCGTATCCTTATCATTTAAAAAAGGCTAATTGCATTTTCAATCCAGTGATTGATGAAGGTTCTATTCTTAGCGAACTTAAATTAGTTAAACCTGTTTATTCTCCGGGGCCAGATGGTCTTCCTGGATGTGTACTCAGGTTCTGTGCAAACGCATTATGTAAACCCATTTTAAAATTGTTTCTATTGTCTGTCGAATCTTCCTCTTTTCCATCTATGTATTTGGAAGGAGTCGTATATCATTCCTCTGCATAAAAATGGCAAAAAGTCCGAAGCCTCTAACTATAGGGGTATCTCAAAATTGTCCGCTATTCCGAAAGCTTTTGAGAAAATTATAACTTCTCAATTGCAACATTTTTGCAGCTCTATTATTTCGCCATCCCAACATGGGTTTGTGAAACGTAGATCTACAACCACTAACCTTTTAGAATTTACATCAATAATTATCAAGGGGTTCAAAAATGCTAAACAAACTGATGTCATATACACTGACTTCAGCAAAGCCTTTGATTCCGTTAATCATACCCTATTACTTTCGAAGCTGAGCGGCATTGGGTTTCCACCCCTTTTCCTATCTTGGGTTCGAGAATATTTAACAAATAGAAAACAGAAGGTACTTTTTAAGTCTTCTTTTTCCGATTCCATTCCTGTGACTTCTGGTGTACCTCAAGGTAGTCATCTTGGCCCTCTGCTTTTCACATTATTCATTAACGATCTTCCATCAGTCATTGTTCATTCGCGTGTGCTTATGTATGCTGACGATGTCAAGCTTTGTCTTACGTATAAAGATACAGATTCATTTAGTCGGCTACAAGCTGATCTTAAAAACTTTCAATCCTGGTGCCAGTTTAATCTACTAAATCTTAACACTACCAAATGTAAGGTAATGACTTTTTTTCGTAACTCTCCTCAACTGGTCACTTATTTTCTAAACAATAGTCCTTTAGAACGTCTAAATAATATGAATGATTTGGGCGTACTTATGGACCATAAGTTAAATTTTAACACCTATATTTCCACCACGGTCGCAAAGGCCATGAGTGTTCTAGGTTTCATTAAAAGATGGTCAAAAGAATTTGACGACCCCTATACAACTAAAGTTCTTTTTACTTCGCTTGTCCGTCCTATTTTAGAGTATGGATCTTGCATTTGGTCACCTCAATATGAGTCGCACCAGATTAGACTTGAATCCGTTCAAAAGCAGTTCTTGCTATTTGCTCTTCGTGGCTTAAGCTGGGATCGCAATGTCAATTTGCCTTCGTATTCTAGTAGACTTCTCTTGATTAACCTTCCTTCCCTAACTAACCGTAGAACTATGCTTGGTGTCATTTTCATGCACAAGCTCCTAATTGGTGATATCGACTCGCCTGAGTTATTAGCTCAGGTAAATCTGTCGGTACCATGTAGACGGAGTAGACATCCTTTGATACCATTATTATCCCTTAGTCGTTGTTCTTGTAACTATGCCATGCATGAACCTTTTAGGGTCCTCTGCTCTGATTACAACCTTCTTTTCCCTGTAATCAGCTCAGAGTTTTCTATCAATATGCTTAAAACATCTATCCTATCCCATTTAGTTAATAGATAACTATAGTATTATTTGTCTGTTTTTGGGGGGGGGGGGGGGGGGGGGGGGGGTGGGGGGGGGGGAGGGGGGGGGGGGTGAGACTTTCAATGCGGATTTTAAATAATTGAATTTAAGAGTAAGATTTAGATGCTCTCTATTTTCAATTAATTCTGCAAATAACTCAACAAACAGGTCCCATTCTCTTGGCTCTCCAGAGAATGTCGGTACATGAATTTTTGGCAACACCGGTAATTCGCTTCTCACGGTTACATTCTCAACTTTCAAATCTTTCTGATCGTTTATTTTCTCTTCTAATGCTACCAAGGTATTCTGAAGGTCGAACTCCAATTCTTCTATGACCTGTTTAAACGTTTCATTATATCTGTATAGATCATTTATTTTCTTAATATACATTTCGCCTGTTCTATTGTCTATCGTACGTAAATCTTTGCTCACCATGTCCAAATATTGCTGGAGCTGACGGACCTTTTCTTCAAATTTTTCCTGGCTAACCTTAGCGTTCTCATTACTGGAGGTCGCATTCCCGCGCGACTCTCCTTTGCTATCATCACCCATTTCTGACATATACGCTTCTGCTTCAACTAACACCGACTTGCTAGTGCCTGGTTTTTCTGACTCTCCTGTAGCTTTTATTTTGGCAACTATCTTTAACACTTCTTTATGAATTTTATCTCTGAAATACTGATGATCGATCTCCTGCTGTAGCAATTTGTTATGATTAGGTATCCATTGATTCCTTATCTCTTTTACTTCCTCGATCACCTTGCTAGTTAAGTTTCTAGTTTCTAAAGCTTCTAACTGCTTTAACCTTGTATGCAACTCTAACTGCTTCCCTAACCATTTGTCAGCCTTATTAGAAAACATTTTTTATGGTGTATGTATGTCTGACAATAAATTGATTTTTTTTTTCTCGATCGATTCCTACCTAATGTTTCGCATAGCTTTACAGGCTATACTGCTATCGGGCAGATAAGGCTCCGCACAATTTCACAATATTTCTTACAATGTTTTTTGTTTGCAAACAATTTTAATTTATGGTGTATTTAATTGTTGGACGCTCTTTGTAGCGCTACAGGTCCTACTGCGTCCAGGGTCCAGCTTGTCGCGCTAGACAGTGTCGGTGCTGGTCTTCCGCACAGACTTTGGGGCGCCGCTGTCGATCTGGATGGTCTTCGGACGCCCCTTTTTTTGCTGGGTCGTTGCTCAGCTGCCAGGGCCTATGGGCTCAGGCGGTACCGGTGCCGGTCATCGCACCAGATTTCCTTATATTGGCAGTGCACGTTATCCAGCGACACAGGGCACTCTTTGGAGCACTCTGTCTCTATTTGCCTCTTTACGCATTGGTCCATGCTTCATTCCTTGTGAAGATCTGAACACATTGCACCAGTTTTTCACATGAGTTTAGGTTGGTGCTTCATCGGCATACAAAAAATTAAGTTCATCAACGATCTCTTGTGATAATCCACGTCGAAATAATCAATGTGGATGGTAGATCAGCTGGAGCAAAGAACCCCGGTCTTGAGCTCCCATTTCTCCCTTTCTGTACGGACAATTACCATTTCGAAGTAGTTAAAAGTGTACGATTAAAATTATTACTCTGTCCCGTTTTATTCTGCTATACCCGCAATTTGGTTCTTTTCTTTTTCCCTCACTCCATGTCCAATAGATGCAGACGCTTTTGCCTACGCCTACAGTTATTGGCTAAGGTTGTTGGTAAGGGATTCGGATGAGCTTCCAGACGGTCGCCATTGCGTGTGTTGTGTTGGCGTATTAGTTCAGCTACCGTGGGTAGGCCCAGACCGTGAATTTCGGACGTACCAACCAATATTCCCTACCCTTCTTACCACTTCTAGGATCGAATGTATTTTGAATTGAAATTTTCATGATGTTGTCTACGAATTGGTCATATACTTTCTTATAAGACTTTTCCCAGCCCATGTGAAGGATAGATTCTGGCTTTCCCGTACGTAGCCGCCAAATCATGACCTGAAGGTCACCATCGGACAACTTATTAATGGCGGAACAAATGTAGCGATTGTGTTTCTTTTTTTATACCATACACCCATAGGGTGAAATGGTATATTAAAGTCGCCAAAATGTATGTAACAGGCAGAAGGAAGCTTTTCCGACCCCATAAAGTATATATATTCTTGATCAGCATCAACAGCCGAGACGATCTAGCCATGTCCGTCCGTCCGTCCGTCCGTTCGTCCGTCCGTCCGTCTGTATGAACACCTAGATCTCGGAGACTATAAGAGCTAGAGCCACCAAATTTGGTATGTAGACTCGTGTCATATGTACGCTAATCGAGTTTGTTTCAAATGTTTGCCACGCCCCCTACCGCCCCCGCAAATGATATAAAACCGATTTTTTTAAACACCATAGCAACTAGAGACACAAAATTTGGTATGTATATTTGCTTTGTAAATGCGCACATTTTGTATTTGTAAAAATTTTGCCACGCCCCCTACCGCCCCCGCAAATCAAATAAAACCGATTTTCTCAAAACCTATTTTAGCTAGAGACACCATAGTTGGTATAAATATTTGCTTAGTAATTGCTTGCCCTCCGCCCCCGTAATTTGAAAAAACTCGATTATCTCCCGTAATTTTCTACCTTGTGCAATCAAGCGAAATACCAAATTTGATCAAAATCGGAATAAAAATAGCCAGGTTATGCATATAAAGGTTTTTCCGTATGGCCGGAAGTGGCCGTTGGCTGGTGGGGGCGGTAGGGTGCTCGTATGCTTGAATGAGCGAAATACTAAGATATGCTTGTGAAAAGCATGTGAACAGTTTTTTTTTAAATACGAAAATGCATTGGTTATTATAAATTTGAATTATTTGTTTTACTGGTGTATGGTATATCCAAGTCGGCGAGACGACTTACTTACTTCATTTTTTATTGAATACAATTCTCTGAATTGGCCGTTAAATTTGCACGCTTTTCTTCTGTTTCTTAGTCCTTGTCCCTTTGTTTAGTGAAAAATGAACTTCATTTTGTTTCCCATTAACTATGTCTGGGTGATTAAATTTTTTTTTCGAGAAGACTTCAACTATTTGCAGTCTGTATATAGGCAAAAGCAGTCCTCCTTCCAGTTAGTTTATGGGACGAGGTATCTTCATGACCTTGACGAGTTCTTTGCCAAGTGGATAATAATTCATGTTAGCCTTATTCCGCTGAGATCTACACGATGATCCCCTTCAGTTGTCGACAGCGTATTGACTCCGCATGTCCATTTTTTTAGCCGCTGATGTGTCAATATTTCAATAAATTTACGATTTTTAAACAGTTTCTAAATTCAGTGTCTGTTTTAAAAGTGGAAAATTTTGGTCGAAAAACGTAGACGTATTTTCATTTCCGAGGTTCACTCGATGTCACATCTTTATGGTTTTTCTATTGTTTTCAATCATAATACTAAAATTAAGTAAGCAAGCCGACTTCGGTAAACCCTGCATCTTGTGTCAATATATTTTAAACTTCGATGACTAATTCGGTTTTGTCTACATTATGGAGGCAAAAGTGGGCGAGGCAAAAATTTTAAGTATTAATAATCTGCACCCATACTAAAGAAATTTACCTCACATATTTGGCTTTATCTTTATTAGTTTTCGAGAAAATCATTTTATTTAATATGCGGGGGAGGAAATGGGCGTGGCAAAATTTGAGAGAATCAAAATCTGCGCGTGTACTAAGCCAGTTCGCATATCAAATTTGATGCCTGTGTAGCATGTTTTGGAATAACATATTAACAACATTACAAACATATTGTAGCAATATTTATGTGCGCAACATTCAAGTGTATTGGCCTCTCAAGTAACATGACCACCCATGAGTGCATGGTGCTGGACAATTGCTGTGTCGGCAAATATAACACGCGCGGCCGCTTTGGCCCAATATGCAATATGATACATCCTCACTCTCCCGCCGCTACGGGATACATACATGCATACTCTTATGTAAACATTTATACTTTTATACATAAATATGTTTATACATAAGCATACCGCTTCTCTGCCTGCATTACTGGCAGCGCAGCTACGCGGTCTTAGCTATAGTCGACAATTGTTATAGAATTAAGAATCATTCAATAAACAGAACTCAATTAAACCAGACCGATGTGTATTTCATCATTGATTGGACATTTTCTACTACATGGCGACCGTGATAGTGGTCACTAAACATTAAAAGGAGTGACCATCAGACGAAAACAACTTGAAAACTATTGGCTGGAAAATTAACAAGGAAGGAATACAATCACAGTAAGTAGAGTGATGGGAAAAAAATCTGGTGTGGTAAAAAAATTGAAAGCCAAAAAGGCTCAGATATTGAGGCTACTAAATAGCCCAGAAAAAATTAATTGGAATACCTCGGTGAAATTACATGCCGAGGTAGAGTTTATAAAAAACCAATTACTGGAAATAAAAAATAAAACCACAACAACCAGAATCCCATACTCTACGATTCAAAACGTGGCAAAACCAAAGATAAAAATAAGTCCACAAACTGTGGAGGAATTACCGGAAATAAAAAGGGTCTGCCCAAACGACTGCGAGGGCCCAATATACTCAGCATACTGCGAGTATACATGCAGCCATTGCTACAGTCCCCAAGGAAAGGAAGTGTCGCCCTAAAAAACAGGGTATCTGGTGCGAAGACCGGCACCGAAACCGCCTGAGCTCAAAGGCCCCGGACATCAGCAGCAGAAACTACAAGCGTGAAAAGCAGGCCGCTTTTTACGCCATCGATGGAGCATCATCGTGCCAACCGGCGACGACCAGCTGATGCTAGAGGCTTTCGACTAGCTAAAGACAATCGGAATTTTTAAATAAACAATTATGCGCTGCGTCGCACATTTTTTTTTTTGAGTGTACTACGATGCACATTTTTTTTATATATAAAACTAGCTGAAACGGCAAACGTTGTTTTGCCTTTTTCAAATATCTAATATCTAAGTTACTATAAGTGTATGGGGATGAAGTTATAGTCGAAAACGTTATAAACAACTGAAGTACGGTTTATTTATTGTTAAAAATGACAGTTAATAAAAATACAGATTATTCGCTAAGCGCAATAGAGTGCACAATATTTTTTGTTAGGCCATCTTTAGCCAATATAAACAAACTTGATGGTTTCCCAACGCGAGAACATGCCACATATAGTTGTCCGTGGGAAAAGCATGGTGTTTCCAAATCTAAACCACATACAGACAACGTTTGGCCTTGCGACTTATTGATTGTCATCGCGAATGCCAATCTAATTGGGAATTGAATGCGTTTGAATTCAATTGGCACATCTGTAGGAATCATGGGGATTCGTGGCAACAATATATTTTCACCTTGAAACTTGCCATTTAAAATGGTGGCCTCAATCACGTTCTTCATTAATTTTTTAATAACCAATCGTGTGCCATTGCACAGTGGTGGGTTCAAGTTGCGGAGCAAAATCACCGGAGATCCTACTTTCAATTGTAAGTGGTGCGGTGGCATGCCTGGCAAATCCAAGGAATTCAAAAATTCTACTGGGTAATTTACAGCTTCGATAGTATTGCAAACTGTATCAAC
>JAEIFP010000135.1:0-19667 GCA_018903935.1 Drosophila insularis | reverse complement strand
GACAATTCGATAAGTGATCCTAATAAATTAGGAGGATCCTTTTTATTAATTGCAATTATAATAGTTTTACCTTATTATAACATAAATTTCGAGGAATTCAATTTTATCCTATTAATCAAATTTTATTTTGAGTTATAGTATGTAGTAACAGTAATTTATATTAACATTAATTGGAGCTCGACCAGTAGAAGAAGAACTGTTCAATGAAAGACGTTAGTAGTTCTTGAATTAAATTAATCTTTATTTGTTTACATGCAAATAGGCACTAGCACATAAACCAGTGACTAAAGAATTAAATTGGGTGGACTTCGGAGTGAGATTACAAAGGTAGAGATTGGGGGCCAAAGACACAGCGATGCACACCCGATGTAGCTACAATTGGTATCTGATCTTACTAAAAATATTGCATTTCTTTTATAGTAAAAATAGAGAGCTCACCAGTGCATAGTTCGATATAGTGTTAGGTCAGCAAAATACGTCTTTATTGCATAGCAGCTTAATTAACTAGGTCTTTTTTGTTAACTGCTGACCATTTCAGATCTACTTATGACTAATAAGCCATCGATATCTATAATCGGGTTACATACTAACTTGACATACATTTCTTTATTATGATTGTCTTATTGTTATCTTATTTTATATAGTCTAAACACCAACATATACCCGGCCGTTGAACACCTGTTCAACGTTATCCCACGTTGACCGCAAAACTGCTGGGGGCTGCGTTTGCTGCAGCGGGAGTCGGACTAGGATTGACGATTCTCACGGTTGTCTGCTCTGGACCATTGTGCCTTGAGGTTTGGGAACACCTCCTTATTCCATATATCAATACAAGAACTAATGGTATTGTTAGCACTACATAGGAGACGATAACATGGTGTGCCGGCTGGCTGGGGTCTTCTGGTAACTTCCAGCTTTGCTTAGTTCCAAGAGTTCCTTGAATGTTGCTTAGCTCGCCGTAGCTTAGCAGCAACTTTGTGAATTGCGTTGTTGTTGGCGCTGGTTTTGTTTGTTTATCGTGAAAGTTCACTACGAGTTCAGGTGGTCTAGTGTTGGCAAAAATAAACTGATTTTTATGATACATATCGTATAACACGAATGATCTGATTTTGTGTTATATCTGACACGTTGATGATTCTATGTTATTGAATAATTGGTACTCACATTTGCTATTAGACGTAAACATCATTTGTTTATCAAAACAAATATATTGCTCATTGTTGAGCTGATGGCATCGTTCCAAAGCTGCTCTTGAGAGCCCAATGTATTGATTCTGTTCTTTGTTGACGGCTATAATGGGAATATTAATGTTCATAGTAACAATTCTACGAGTTCCAATTGCTGGATTGGGTACCAGGTTGTATAGTTGCACTGCCTGTGTTGCCACTAATGGAAAGGTGACTTGAAATATCACATGGTTGTTGGCGATTGTGGCTTGTGCCTTCATTAAGGCAGCACGTCGTTATCTGGAACTAGCAACTTGGGACCTATTCACGCCACCGGGTAAACAGCAGTAAGGGGTAGGATTTTTCCCAAAACGGAATGCCTTCATACTGAGGAGAGTGACGAGGAGTTCTCCTGTATATCGCCATCATTACACTCCGAGATTTTTTCCACGCTCACCCGCACTTTTATTTCCTATTATCGAGTTTTGTTTTAATCGAACCATTGTGTGTGAATTGTTTGATGTAAATAAAATCATATTGTTTAAAACGAAGTTGCCGCGCGTTTTAAATATCTTTACCAACTAACTAGCGCAGAAGAAATTAGCACCCGCCATCTGATGAAAAATCTCATTCACATTATATCCCATTACATACTAATAAAAGTGTGAGGTTTCCCGCTTTTCCATAGCGACCTACACAGTTTTATATACTTGTATGTACATACCTGACCTGTCCGAAATGTTGTATGGTATCTTCTGATTGTCCAAAAGTCCAATTGCATAGCAATGCATGTAGGATTTTTCTTTATCCCGGTTTATTTATTTTGATATTATTTATGGATGTGATTTCCTTATTTAGTCTTATTTTTTTAACAATGTTTCTTTGTGTGCAGAATACATATATTTTATATTATTATAATGGCCTTTGTGTTAAATTTGGGGTGCGACGTGATCGAGGCGAGAGTACGATTGCGAGTCGTTTTGAATCAACGCTTCTGCTTTATTTTTCAATGGGTGAGTCGACCAGATAGGTACGGCCGCTGCGCGTAGTTCTGTCTCGCTCAGTAGCTACTGCACGATTGCCGTAATTATGCCCGCCTGACACTTCATTTCCTACAATCGGCTGTCCTGACAAGTCATTCCACCCGAATGATCCCAGCCAAGGCTTTATGAACTCAGTCACTGTTAAGGTTTTACAAGGTCCTTCACCATCGCCAACTTTCTCAACGTCGTATCGACCGTGCCTATTCACCTTCGTGACTTTATATGGTCCTAAGTATTTACATCTCAACTTTAGACCTGTCCCATACTGCGTACGATTAATCGCCACTAACTCGTTTAAATTGTATTCTCTTTCCCATGTCCTGTTTTTGTCAAACGTCCTTTTCGGTTCCTGCAGTATTTCATTAATATTCTTTCGAGCCTCCGCTCTAAACTCATCACGACCACAGTCTAATTCTTCGACTACGCATCTCTATTCCTGTCAAAATCTTAACAGGTGTAACTCTTGTACTTCTTGGAGCAGTATTATTAACAACTTGTTGCACACGACCTACATACTTGTACCAGTTTCCCTCATTCTGTTGGCTTAACTTTGAAATCATTGGAACTATTATCTTATGCATCCTTTCTACTTGGCCGTTGCCACGGGGTACACCTGTTGCTATCAGTAAATGCTGTATATTATGTCTGTTACAATATTCCTTAAACGTATTGGATGTGAATGCTGCTCCCCTGTCAGAAATTATTCTTACCGGGTTACCAAAAAAAAACAACTAAGTACTTCATCGACTCCTGTTCCACGAGTCAGATACAACCATACAAACTTAGAGAAACCATCAACAACAACAAGTATATGATTGTAACGCTTTGTTGTGACCTCCATCGGGCCAACGTGATCAATGTGATATGTCATCAATGGCTGATCTCCTTTGCTTTTTGGCATCAAATATCCTTCCTTTTTACCGGTTTTGGCATTAACAATAAGACATTCCACGCAACACTCAACAACAAGGGCTACCTTTTCTTTTAATTTTGGAATATAATACGATTTTTCTACGATATCTTGAGTGTTTCTAGCTCCAAAATGTCCTTGTTTGTGTGCAATCTGTATTATTTCCCTTTCCATCTGTGAAGGAACGACTATAAGTTCTTGATTGGGGTCCTTTAACAATATTTCATTTTCAATGAAAAAATCTTCATAACTAACCTTCTCCTGAACTAAGTTCCTGATCAATTTAGTCCAATCATCTGACAACTGTGCTTCCCTCAATCTATGGGTTATTGTGTCTGTTAGCAAAAAACAAGATAAACGGCTCAAAGCATCTACATGACGCATCTTTGAACCTGAACGATGTTCAATCTGAAAATCGAAATCTTGTAAGTACATTGCCCAACGTGCTACACGCAACGGAACCTCTTTCTTTTTCATTGTCATCGTGAACGCATTACAATCTGTAACAATCTTAAATCTCAATCCTAACATATATACACGCCACTTTATTAATGCTCCAATAACTGATAAAACCTCAAGTTCAAATGAATCATACTTCTCTTCGCAAGGTTTAGTTTTCCGATTCATATATTGTACCGGATGAAATAAACCATCTTCTGAATCTTTCTGTAAAAGCGCAGCTCCGAAACCGTGTTTCGAGGCATCAGTGTGAATCTCCGTCTCTAGCTTAGGATTGTATAACTTTAAAACGGGACCTTTGATCAATGCTAACTGCAATTGCTCAAACGCTACCATTTGCAATTCTTTAAACTCAAACTTGTTGTCTTTTCGCAAAATGTCCGTCAAGGGCTTAGCTGTTACTGCGTATCCTTCGATAAGTTTACGGAAATACGATGTTAATCCTAAAAATCGTTGAACTGACTTCTTGTCATGTGGGATGGGGAATCTTCAAACGGCATCAGTCTTCTACTTACTTTACATCGCTGAAGATAATCCTTATAGCAGTGTGAATTCAGCGCCATAAAATTTGATCGAGCAACTACATATAGGGAAAAATCCGATGCTTTACTGGATTTTTTAAATCTTTTATAACATCTCGATTTTACGTTCTTCAAGTTACATAACTCACGTGAGAACCAAGGAGGTCTATCAGACCATCCTAGAGTCACACGCGGGACACAAACATCAAAGAACGACTCAAGAGTTTTATAGAAGACAGAAATGGCGCAGTCCATATCAGTGCAAGTATACAGATATGTCCAATCATTAGTTAACAAGAGTTTTTTAAGTTTAGTAAAGTTTGTCTTGCGAAAACATCGGGTTGGAGGCATCGAGTTATTATGTCGAGACATAACACCAAAAGGAAGGTCAATGGTTATATCCAGAGTTGGATGAAAGTTGTCTTCGGGGATAACTAAGGGATCAGTCCTGGAAACATCGCAGTTGGAGGAATCCAACACAAATACCAGATCTAGTGATCTGTTACGACTATTCCGGACAGGATTTATTTGAGTTAGGGACAACTCAAGCAGACCATAAAACAACATAAAAAACACGACCGACTTCGATGAGTGACAATTCGATAAGTGATCCTAATAAATTAGGAGGATCCTTTTTATTAATTGCAATTATAATAGTTTTACCTTTTTATAACATAAATTTCGAGGAATTCAATTTTATCCTATTAATCAAATTTTATTTTGAGTTATAGTATGTAGTAACAGTAATTTATATTAACATTAATTGGAGCTCGACCAGTAGAAGAAGAACTGTTCAATGAAAGACGTTAGTAGTTCTTGAATTAAATTAATCTTTATTTGTTTACATGCAAATAGGCACTAGCACATAAACCAGTGACTAAAGAATTAAATTGGGTGGACTTCGGAGTGAGATTACAAAGGTAGAGATTGGGGGCCAAAGACACAGCGATGCACACCCGATGTAGCTACAATTGGTATCTGATCTTACTAAAAATATTGCATTTCTTTTATAGTAAAAATAGAGAGCTCACCAGTGCATATAGTATATAGTGTTAGGTCAGCAAAATACGTCTTTATTGCATAGCAGCTTAATTAACTAGGTCTTTTTTGTTAACTGCTGACCATTTCAGATCTACTTATGACTAATAAGCCATCGATATCTATAATCGGGTTACATACTAACTTGACATACATTTCTTTATTATGATTGTCTTATTGTTATCTTATTTTATATAGTCTAAACACCAACATATACCCGGCCGTTGAACACCTGTTCAACGTTATCCCACGTTGACCGCAAAACTGCTGGGGGCTGCGTTTGCTGCAGCGGGAGTCGGACTAGGATTGACGATTCTCACGGTTGTCTGCTCTGGACCATTGTGCCTTGAGGTTTGGGAACACCTCCTTATTCCATATATCAATACAAGAACCAATGGTATTGTTAGCACTACATAGGAGACGATAACATGGTGTGCCGGCTGGCTGGGGTCTTCTGGTAACTTCCAGCTTTGCTTAGTTCCAAGAGTTCCTTGAATGTTGCTTAGCTCGCCGTAGCTTAGCAGCAACTTTGTGAATTGCGTTGTTGTTGGCGCTGGTTTTGTTTGTTTATCGTGAAAGTTCACTACGAGTTCAGGTGGTCTAGTGTTGGCAAAAATAAACTGATTTTTATGATACATATCGTATAACACGAATGATCTGATTTTGTGTTATATCTGACACGTTGATGATTCTATGTTATTGAATAATTGGTACTCACATTTGCTATTAGACGTAAACATCATTTGTTTATCAAAACAAATATATTGCTCATTGTTGAGCTGATGGCATCGTTCCAAAGCTGCTCTTGAGAGCCCAATGTATTGATTCTGTTCTTTGTTGACGGCTATAATGGGAATATTAATGTTCATAGTAACAATTCTACGAGTTCCAATTGCTGGATTGGGTACCAGGTTGTATAGTTGCACTGCCTGTGTTGCCACTAATGGAAAGGTGACTTGAAATATCACATGGTTGTTGGCGATTGTGGCTTGTGCCTTCATTAAGGCAGCACGTCGTTATCTGGAACTAGCAACTTGGGACCTATTCACGCCACCGGGTAAACAGCAGTAAGGGGTAGGATTTTTCCCAAAACGGAATGCCTTCATACTGAGGAGAGTGACGAGGAGTTCTCCTGTATATCGCCATCATTACACTCCGAGATTTTTTCCACGCTCACCCGCACTTTTATTTCCTATTATCGAGTTTTGTTTTAATCGAACCATTGTGTGTGAAGTGTTGGATGTAAATAAAATCATATTGTTTAAAACGAAGTTGCCGCGCGTTTTAAATATCTTTACCAACTAACTAGCGCAGAAGAAATTAGCACCCGCCATCTGATTAAAAATCTCATTCACATTATATCCCATTACATACTAATAAAAGTGTGAGGTTTCCCGCTTTTCCATAGCGACCTACACAGTTTTATATACTTGTATGTACATACCTGACCTGTCCGAAATGTTGTATGGTATCTTCTGATTGTCCAAAAGTCCAATTGCATAGCAATGCATGTAGGATTTTTCTTTATCCCGGTTTATTTATTTTGATATTATTTACGGATGTGATTTCCTTATTTAGTCTTATTTTTTTAACAATGTTTCTTTGTGTGCAGAATACATATATTTTATAATGGCCTTAGTGTTAAATTTGGGGGTGCGACGTGATCGAGGCGAGAGTACGATTGCGAGTCGTTTTGAATCAACGCTTCTGCTTTATTTTTCAATGGGTGAGTCGACCAGATAGGTACGGCCGCTGCGCGTAGTTCTGTCTCGCTCAGTAGCTACTGCACGATTGCCGTAATTATGCCCGCCTGACACTTCATTTCCTACAATCGGCTGTCCTGACAAGTCATTCCACCCGAATGATCCCAGCCAAGGCTTTATGAACTCAGTCACTGTTGAGGTTTTACAAGGTCCTTCACCATCGCCAACTTTCTCAACGTCGTATCGACCGTGAATATTCACCTTCGTGACTTTATATGGTCCTAAGTATTTACATCTCAACTTTAGACCTGTCCCATACTGCGTACGATTAATCGCCACTAACTCGTTTAAATTGTATTCTCTTTCCCATTTCCTGTTTTTGTCAAACGTCCTTTTCGGTTCCTGCAGTATTTCATTAATATTCTTTCGAGCCTCCGCTCTAAACTCATCACGACCACAGTCTAATTCTTCGACTACGCATCTCTATTCCTGTCAAAATCTTAACAGGTGTAACTCTTGTACTTCTTGGAGCAGTATTATTAACAACTTGTTGCACACGACCTACATACTTGTACCAGTTTTCCTCATTCTGTTGGCTTAACTTTGAAATCATTGGAACTATTATCTTATGCATCCTTTCTACTTGGCCGTTGCCACGGGGTACACCTGTTGCTATCAGTAAATGCTGTATATTATGTCTGTTACAATATTCCTTAAACGTATTGGATGTGAATGCTGCTCCCCTGTCAGAAATTATTCTTACCGGGTTACCAAAAAAAAACAACTAAGTACTTCATCGACTCCTGTTCCACGAGTCAGATACAACCATACAAACTTAGAGAAACCATCAACAACAACAAGTATATGATTGTAACGCTTTGTAACGTAATCAATGTGATATGTCATCAATGGCTGATCTCCTTTGCTTTTTGGCATCAAATATCCTTCCTTTTTACCGGTTTTGGCATTAACAATAAGACATTCCACGCAACACTCAACAACAAGGGCTACCTTTTCTTTTAATTTTGGAATATAATACGATTTTTCTACGATATCTTGAGTGTTTCTAGCTCCAAAATGTCCTTGTTTGTGTGCAATCTGTATTATTTCCCTTTCCATCTGTGAAGGAACGACTATAAGTTCTTGATTGGGGTCCTTTAACAATATTTCATTTTCAATGAAAAAATCTTCATAACTAACCTTCTCCTGAACTAAGTTCCTGATCAATTTAGTCCAATCATCTGACAACTGTGCTTCCCTCAATCTATGGGTTATTGTGTCTGTTAGCAAAAAACAAGATAAACGGCTCAAAGCATCTACATGACGCATCTTTGAACCTGAACGATGTTCAATCTGAAAATCGAAATCTTGTAAGTACATTGCCCAACGTGCTACACGCAACGGAACCTCTTTCTTTTTCATTGTCATCGTGAACGCATTACAATCTGTAACAATCTTAAATCTCAATCCTAACATATATACACGCCACTTTATTAATGCTCCAATAACTGATAAAACCTCAAGTTCAAATGAATCATACTTCTCTTCGCAAGGTTTAGTTTTCCGATTCATATATTGTACCGGATGAAATAAACCATCTTCTGAATCTTTCTATAAAAGCGCAGCTCCGAAACCGTGTTTCGAGGCATCAGTGTGAATCTCCGTCTCTAGCTTAGGATTGTATAACTTTAAAACGGGACCTTTGATCAATGCTAACTTCAATTGCTCAAACGCTACCATTTGCAATTCTTTAAACTCAAACTTGTTGTCTTTTCGCAAAATGTCCGTCAAGGGCTTAGCTGTTACTGCGTATCCTTCGATAAGTTTACGGAAATACGATGTTAATCCTAAAAATCGTTGAACTGACTTCTTGTCATGTGGGATGGGGAATCTTCAAACGGCATCAGTCTTCTCTTTACTTGGCTTAATACTTCCATTTTCAACTATATAGCCCAAAAAATGTACTTTACTTTGCAGTATCTGACATTTTTCCCAGTTTATTCTCAACCCATTTTCCGCAGCTATTTTCAACAACCTTATAAGTTTAATTAGACCATCATTCGCTCTAACACTTGGTAAAATTATATCGTCCATATACACCACTGCATCTCCATTCTTCACTGATTCTCTCATTACTGCCATTATAAATCTTGTAAAAACTGCTGGAGAGTTGAAAATATCGAATGGTACATATAGGAATTCATACTGACCATTCTGAGTTACGAATGCTGTGTACTTTGAGATTTTTCCTCAACTGGAACATGGAAAAACCCGTTTGTTAGATCTAGAGTAGTATAAACTAACCCACTTTGAAGTTTTTCTAATACGGTATCTATCTGTGGCATAGGAAAATTATCTCGGACCACCTTCTCATTTAGCTTTCTGTAATCGCAGCACAGACGCTTTTTCCCATTCTTCTTCGTTACAAGTACAACAGGCGAAGCATATTCGGAAAAACTTGGCCTTATTATCTTCTCCTCCAACCATTCTTGTACTGTACTGTCAACAATTTTCTGATCAGACTCTGCTAGACGCCTTGGATGCTGATAAACTGGCAACCGTCAGTACAATCTTCATTTCTATAGGAGTGTTTGTATTTCTAGTAGGTTTGTAACTTATAATCAACTTCTTGACTTCACTAGCGATTTCTGCACTGATATGTGATAAGTCACTCCTGATTTTCACTTTATTCTGTTCTACACTGTGCATACACATACTTTCAAATTTCTTAAACAACTCAGCACAAGATTTATTCGCGTTACACGGTGATTCTTTTCTCTTGATGCTCACAAACTTTGTACCTTTCTTTGTAACAACCAAATCGACGTGATCTGATTGGTTCCACCCAAAATTGCCTCAAATGCCATGTCTTCATCAGGAACGATATGAAACTCGACTTCCATCTCAATGCCATTTATCTTGACACATGCTAAAACTACAAAGGGTCATCACATGATTTCCACCAATAAGGCTCTTCGAATATCCTGTTAATGACTTAATTCCAAGTGCGACAAACACGCTTTTACGTATGAGACTCAAATTTGCTCCTGTATCAATTAGACCGTTGAACTTAATCGTCTTATAAGTTACTTCTTTCAACTCCAAACCCAAATCAGTAAATTTACCTGATACTTTTACTAATTTATCGTCTACAACATTGGTGCTTTCAACTTTGGTGGTATCTTTTCCCTTACATTTAAATGAGCGATGACCTGTTTTGCCACATTTAAAACAAGTAAACGCTTTCTTGTTACAGTCTCTCAACATGTGTGAAGGATCACCACACTTAAAACATTTGCGATCACCTTTTGTTATCGAACTTTTCTCTCTATTATCTGTACCTTGCTTGTGAAGAGATGACTCCAATGTTATTTTCTTTGCCGACTTCCTGGGATCATAGGATTTTAGGTAGGTCTCTATTTGAACTTTCAACGCATCCACTGTTCTGGCTTTATACAACAATGCCATATTTGCTCTCATGTCTGGTATACCTTCTACGAAATACTCGATTAAACTTTCGTCATCAAAATCTATCGGCTTTGCGATTTCCATTAACGAATACAAAAACTCATACAAATTCTCACCTCTCTCAACTGTCGATTGCTTAGTCTTCTATGAACTTCGGCTGATAAAACCTTTACTCTGAATTCGTTTTTCAAAGCTACTTTCAGGGACTCCCAACTGCAAATATCTCTCTTACTACGTATAAACGACAATGCAGCTCCGTTTAACAATTGTTTTGCATACTCAAAAAGCTGTAACTGACTCCACTGTACGGTTAAAGCGCATTCTTCTAGGTCCCTAATCCCTAAACGCCCTAAACGCTTCCCTCCACATCTTTTAGTGTGAACCATGACCTTTGCCCATCTGAGCTCGGAACTTCTCGAATTGTTCTAGCCGAGGCGAAATCTGCCTCTTGCCCATTATTCTCAGTTTCTATAAGATCGTAATGAGCGAGTAGACGCGTTTGCAGCTAAGCTTTAAGGCCTGTAGTCTCTAGCCCTAACTCCCTCAATTTAATGCGCAACTCCTCACTACGCAAAGCTAGAATCTCACCTCGATCCATTTCACACAATTACATGTAGATATATTGCTTAACAAGAATGGTATATTAATGTATGGTTAGTATCAATTAATCAAATTTTAATTAAACTAAGCAAAATTTACACTCTATGTTAATGTAAGTCAAATTGTGGTAGGTCATGGATTAGTTCAGACGATTCTTAGAAATGTGCTCTCTGCAGCTCGCATCAATATTTTTGTAACCGACCGGTGCAAGCAAAGTAACTCACTCTCAAAATAATAATTAAATAGCTCACCCAACTATAGTCGTCCTGCTCTATGGAGCCACTCAATATCGCTGTAGCAACTCACTCAGCTCACTGGCTCTCTGTTGCCACTCACTCTGCTGTCGCTACTCACTCGGTTGTTTTCACTCGTTCTCTTGGTCTCTCTTTGTCTGCTTCCACACCAATTATCTCAACTTCGTGTCTGCTGCCTCCTCGTTTGGACTTGTCGTCGTCGTCTGCTTCTTATAACGGTTTGTGTTGTCCGCTCTCTGCTCTCTTTTGGTTTTCCGTTTCCACAGTGAACACTGGTTATCATCAACTTCGTGTCGGCTGTCTGCTTCCACAGTGAACACTAGTTATCATCAACTTCGTGTCCGCTGTATGCTCTCTCTTTTCCTCTCGAGTCACCACCGTTCTCGAGCCGCTCTCAACTTCAGCCGCCGACTTTCTACTTGCGTCGTCCGACCGCTCACCGCCCCCTCGTCGCCTCTCGTACAGTCACAGCAACTTCCATTACTTTTTGAACTTGTAGTGGTTGCTTCTTGGGAAATTCGTTCGCCAACAACCTTGATTTTGTATATCTATTACACGTTAATGCATGCAACTTTAACAATTTTCTGTTCACTTGCGAAGCCCAGGCTTTAGCTGACGATGTGCCACTCGTCTCCATTAAAATACACTTAGACCAGCTTAATTCACTTTGGGCAAAGACTCTGCGTCTTTGCAATGCCATGAGGCCTTGACGGCTCACAATAACGAAGATAGTCCGAAACACATAGCTACAATAAAAGCTAAACATGAATATTGTTATATGGTATATGTGCGAGGCGGGACTTTGTTTGGAGAGCGAATCGAGCAGTTGTCCGCGAAAATGGCTCCCCCACCAGTCAGGCTCTCTGTCAATTCCACCAATCAAAGCCACACAGTTCCCCCGTGCGAAGTCAAAATCTTTAATGGGGACCGCCTGGCTTGGCCTACATACCGTGACTTATTTACCACGATTTTTATCCATAATCCCAGCCTAACACAAGTAGAGAAACTTTACCACTTAAGATGCAAAACTTGCGGTGAAGCCAGAGCCATTGTTTCTAGGTCACCCTTGACCAATGAAGGGTTCCAGTCCGCGTGGGATAACCTCACTGCGCGGTACGGAAATAATCGATTATTGATTATGAGCCAAGCCAAGCAGCTCCTACAGATCCCAACTGTATCCCACGACTCTGGCACGCCTTTGAGAGAACTGCAGACGTCAGTTCAAGGTTGCTTAAACGGTCTTGAGCGTTCCGGGGCTCATACAGACAATTGGGATATTCCTCTTATAGCAATCTATACGAGCAAAAGGCCCTTCTGTTGTAGGAACAGTCCTTTCCAAATATGACCGCCGTCTCATCCTGGGTAAGAGCTCAGGCCTTATTTCCCAACGAATGTTTGAATTGATTAATCCTCCAAGCTGCAAAGTATCAACTAGCATTCGCGGCATTGGGAAGTGTGATGCTGGTAGCGGAGAAAAAGTGTGCCGCTTACAGATTCCCTCTTCTTACGACCCGCTGTGGCAGTTCCAGGCAGTCGCCGTTATGCTGCCTAGTGTAGCGGAAGCACTTCCGTACAGCGCCGTCTCGAACAAGGTTTAGCAGGATTCGCTTGACCTGCCCAGCATTCCAATGGTTCCTGCAGGAGCACCGCAGGATGCCAGCGATGTGGCAAGCAATACCACACGCTCTTGCACATCGACAGCTCAGTCGCATACATCCAATCCAAAGAGCAAAGATCCGAAATGCACCCGCATTTCATTCGGACTTCTATCCAGAGGTCATTAGCCATCTTGCCGCATACTCCGCCTGCCTCCAAAGTTCCCACTCCAACTCCAACTCCAGAACGCTGCCACGATAGTCCAGTCAGACGTGGTCATTTTTCCTGTGCCAATGCTTTCGTCGTAGATACCTGGTTTGGGGTTAAATCGGGTTATGTTCGTTCTTTCTTATGTTATAGGAAGTCATAGCATCATTAGGCAGATCGTCAGTGCCAGTGGTGGCAGGTTCTGTTTTTGGTTCTGAAGTATCGAGGAGATACAAGAGTCTTTTTGGGAATTAGATCCTGTGTTATCTGCCTCGATTTTACGTTTTGAGTAAGGAAGCCAATTTATGGATAGCTCGCTTGTAGGGGCCTCTTACCGTCAAAAATACGCCTTGGAATTTCCATGTTGTTTAATGCCTGTACATCCTCTCGGTAGGCTTCCCATTGCTTCTCCAAAAACGGCGGCAGGTCAACATCCATCTTAATTCGTTCGGTAGCAACATGTTGAAGAAACATTTTCGCTCTTACCACTACCGGTACGAACAGGCCTAGAGGATCGAAAATTTTACCAACTTCAGATAGCTCTTTTCGTTTGTTTATTACTTTTGTTTTTTTTTTAATATCCGCGGTGAACACGTATTTGTGTGTAGAATTGAAAAGAGTTGACTCTGTCCAGGACATAAAATGTCATTGAGTGATTTCCCAGATTAGTACACAGTGATGCGGGAGAAAGTAATGGTTCTTGGGAACCACCATTACCGTACAAGCTGTTCATACTCTGACATAAATTTTACATATTCCTTTTCGCCGCTCTACAGACATGAATTTTCAAATAACTACTTCCCGAGATGTTCCAAGGAATGAAACCTCTTCAGCAAATGGAAGATTTACAATTAGTCGATTGTCAGCCGCCGTGTGTAGGTTATCGACGAAGAATTTTCACAATATTCTTCCTCTGGACTCCTATAGCTTTTCATTGGCTCTAGTGTGTTTAGCTGCCAGAATCTTTCTAGAGATTCTTCTGGATTGGTAATGCCTACCATACAGGTTATTGAAGCTGAGGTTGACAAATTAATTCTGCCAGCAATAATCCATCCAAACTCTGAATTTTGTAATGTTGTGCGATATCGATTGCCCCGTTCTTCTTTTCTTTCTAACATAGTGATCATCAGCTTCCAACAACAAATTAGTTTTTCCTGGTTTATCAAATGTTGGGTCTGTTAATTAAATGTTGTCTGGGAATGCGACTTTCTGCGTTATCTGTTCTGTGGGTTGATCACCTATTATGTGTGGCAATACAAATGCCTCAACTAGCATTGCGAACTTGTTGTATCTTGACGTTACGACCAAACTTACTCGCGTCTTGCTAATTTGTGGTTAATCACCCACTCCATTTATGTGCACATCAATCACGTTAATTTTTAACGATAACTTCTTTACCAGTGTCTCTGAGACGAGATTTATTTGTGATCCACTATCCAGGAGTGCCAGAAATTCTTCTTTCCTTTATTGATCCTTTTAAGCACTACCTTGGCTGTTGCCAACAGAGTGTATTTTGTGCCAATTCCGTGTGCGAAAGCTGCACGCAGATTTAGATATTTGGTTGCCTGTTTTCAAATGCAACATTGTGTTATTTTTTTTATCGCATTTGAAGAATCCCCTGCGAGTCCAATTTTTGCCATATGGACCAGGTTGAAGCAATTGACACGCAATTTGTGTGGTTGCACCCAATCAAGCCGCTCTGTTGCGGATTTTATTTTAAACTTTTCGCATTTGAAGAGTTTGTGCTTTGATTTTTTGCAGGAAGCACACAAGGTACTGTTTGTCCCAGATGCTGCTATGCAATGGGTATGCACTGCTACCCCGTTGCGGAAAACCAACTTCTAGTTTTCCAATAAATTGTTTTAGTCGCCAAGTTGACTTGTATGTATATGCTCCGCTTTGATTGCCACGTTAATCAATTGCGATTTTTTAGGCGCGACCCCAGATTGATGTGGAATGTTCACCACTTTGTGCCCTTGCTTAGGATTGTACTGTGTCCAAAGCGTGGAAAGAAAGTAGTCGCCTAGTTCCCAGTTTCCTTGTTGTTGAGAGATTGGTCGCCTGAGTTGACCAAATCTTCTCACTTGATGACGGTTTCACCAAGTCTATTAATCTTTGAACTTGGAGCCGCCAATGTCGGGGTCACCAAAATGTTCAATGAAAGACGTTAGTATTTCTTGAATTTATTTAATGTTTATTTATTTTTATATATATAGGCACTAGCACATAAACCAGTGACTAAAAGTTGTCACAACCAATACATTAATTGGGTGGACGTCGGATTGAGATTACAAAGGTAGAGATTGGGGGCCAAAGACACAGCAATGCACACCCGATGTAGCTACATTGGTATCTGATCTTACTACGAATAATGCATTTCTTGTATGGTAAAAATAGAGAGCTCACCAGTGCATAGTTCGACATAGTGTTAGGTCAGCAAATACGTCTATATTGCGGAGCTAACCATAGCAGCTTAATTAACTAGGTCTTTATTGTTAACTGCTGACCATATCAGATCTACTTATGACTGATGAGCCATCGATATCTATAATCGGGTTACTAACTTAACATATATTTCTATTTGTTCTATATTATGATTGTCTTATTGTTATCTTATTTTATATAATCTAAACACCAACACCTTATGTATTACTTGGACAATATTAACAATTATTTATTTATTATATTATATTATCAACCCTTTAATTAAAAAATTATGACATAATTTATTAAATGAGCTTGAATAAGCATATGTTTGGAAAACATAAAATAGAAATTTTATTCTCTATTAACTTTACTAAAATAAATTCACTTTAATAAAAAAATAATAAAATCTTAAACCCAATAAAAAATAATAAGTAATTTAAAAAAAGATAAAAAACATTTTCAAGCTAAATATATTAATTTTTAATAACGAAATCGTCGCTAAGTTCCTCGATTTCAAATAAATATTAACTTTACATAAAATAATAAATTAAATACATTACAACCTAAAAAAATCACTCTAAATAATATACTTATAAACGAAATTGTAGAATATTCAGCTAAAAAAATTAAAGCAAAACACCCTCTTTTCCTTCTGCAAAATCAAATGGAGCTCAATTAGTTTCTGCAAGAGAAATTGTTAATGAAACTAAAGCTACAGGAAATAAAATAATTAAAAATCATATATAAATTTGGTAATAATAAAAACATAAAATAATATACCTTCCAATTAAAGAAACAAAAAAAAAAAAACAAAAATCAAAGCTAACTAACTTTATAAGAAATTGTTTGAGCAACAGCTCGAAATCCCCCTAACAAAGCGTAATTTGAATAAGAACACGGGTTTTCATTTACACTAATAAATAAATTTAAGCAACAAGTTTACGTAGCAATCAGTTTATTTTGCGTAATTTTATCGTTGTTTACAAGTAATTATGAATTATTCGATCCGCACTGATCCGCTTTAAAAAGTTTATAGCTTTTCCCCTGGTGCCATCACAGACTGACGCCAAACTGTTAGTTGGTTGCCACCCGGTTTCCTTTTCAGGGCTTTTTAAATTTATAATGACGGCGGTAACAGGTATATAGGAGGAAAAGGCAAAAAATATTAAAATTTTTGTTTCTCGTCGCTATATACTATTATTCAGTATGTCTCCGAACTTCTTTTGAGTTCGTACCAATTCCGTTTCGGTTCAAAATATATATATATTATCTATTTCCATTGATCCACCAAAATAAAAAACGAACAACACTACTTAACCGTGCCATTTCCATGGCGTTACAAGCCTTTCATTGGTTTTTTTCGGCAACGTTACAAGCTGTTTTAAGGCGTTAGATTTCGCGTTTGTGGCTTTTATATCGATTCTGAGGCGTTCCAATTCATTTCAAATCGTTCCATTTCGGGTTTGTGGCTCTTTATCTACTTCCAAGTCGTACGAAACCGTTCCATTTCTCGTACGTGGCTTGTATTATAAATCCAAGCCGTTCGTGACGGCATATTGGTATACTGTGCCAAACCGGTGCCCGATTATGAGCACGAGTCCCCCAAAGAACGACAAAAGGGCTAAGTTCAATTTTGAGTATGGCGCTAAGTTCGATGTTTTAGCAGGCCCACAAAAAAACAGTTCCATCTTCACGTGATACTTAATTTATTTCCTTCACGTATATTTCTTATGTTAATGGTGGGATGAGTTATAAATTAATCGGCCTTACTCGCGGTTGTGACCAAACGGTTTTGTCCGCCGCTTAGTAACGCGCATAGAACCTAATATCTGATCTTAAAGCACAAGTTGCATTGGTTAATTTTCCAGCACGTATGCTGGCAGCTTGGCGTCTGCAGCCGCACATGTGAACGCTCACATTTGCTCTAGTGGTCCTTGATGGCGTGGAGCTTGGCGAGAGCCCTTATGTCGATAGACTGTACAGGTACTTCCAGGGTATCTACGCTGTGAACCTCTTCCACGGAGAATTGGTTGCCAATTTGTGGATTGGCAACCGTAAGCATGACCCATTCCGATGCATTTTCTTCGCGTGTTGTATCATTGGTCCATTTCAGGCACTGTGGATCCGAAACGCCTTTTAAGCCGAGCTGCTTTAAGATCTTGTTGTCGATGAGCGTAAGTGCCGATCCCTCATCTAGAAATGCAAAAGTGTTAGTAACTTTCGTTTTATTGATGATTTGTATTGGAATGACACAGAAATAGGTTGAGCCAGACTCTCTGGGGTGGGTGTGCTTGCACTCCGGCGTATGCACGTTGGTGACCATAGCTGGCCTTTTTTGGCTGCTGGATTTTGCTGCCTCTGGTATTGGCTGCATCCCATGGATCAATGGGTGATGTTTGCTTCGGCAGCCTTGTATGCCGCAAACCTATTCACGTTGGCACTTTTGGTGATGACGGCATTGTTGACAGAGCTTGTGATTTTTCAGAAAAGACATATTTCGTTGATGTGGAGTGGCTTTGAAGGATAGGCAGCTGTGTATTTGGGGTCCAGGTTCTTTACATACCATGCACGTAATTGCCTTGACCTGCTCTTTAGGTAAGAGTTTCCTCAACTACTACTGGGTTAGCAATCTGGAAAGGCCTAAGACGATTTTCCAAATGGTCAGCGACGACTGATGCTTGTTCATCATCTGATCTACAAAAGCGACCCAGTGGGTGCCTAATGAGGACTATTCTCATCGGCTGCCGCTTTAAAGATCTCGTAGCCTTCCATAAAGAATACCCAGAATCAACAGTATAGTCGATATCTTCAAGTCTTTTTTCAAAAAATCAAGTCCTTTGAAGGTGTAATGCCTCTTTAAGCCTTTTACTCGTTTCTTGCTCGACGTAGTCTTCTTTTCAGCTTAATCAACTCTTCTAATTCTCTATTTAGCGTGTACGAAGTACAGAATTTGGGGTTACTATTTTGTCTATCATTATCCGGCTGAGCTGCCGCATTTTGGACTTTCATAGTAAAGAGATCAACCGCGGCATCAAAATCTTTGCTAGTTTTTAATTCCATGTTGAGATAAATGCTTTCATTAGGATTCTGCTGGAATTTTTTAATATTGGCTTTCCTATTCAGAAGACCTGGTTCGGATGTCGAGTTTATTCCCTTAGTATTCATGGTTATGATGAGTGCAAGGTGATCGCTGTGAAGATCCCAGGCATCATTTATTATCAGCATATCATTCGGAATTCCTTTATACAGCGCAAAATCAATGGAAGATGGCCTTCCTCTACTACCATAGGGGTATCTGGTTGGGGAGCCAGTGCCAAGAACCCTTGTTCTGGAGGATGCCAAGTATCTGGCAAGCTTGTTGCCTCGGGTATTTATAGTGGAATCTCCCCACAGCCAATGTCTGGCGTTCCAGTCTCCTCCAACTAGAAAATTATTACCTGCCGTGTTGAGTATATCTCTAAAATCGTCTTCTTGAATTCTTTGATTCGGCCGACAGTACACTGCTCCTAGATCTAATTCGTACTATGCAAAGTTGATATCTGTTGTTGTTGATGGCCCTTCTATGTCTGTCGCTTCCACATTATATACATCTAAACTTCATCCCGCAGTAACCTGGGCTGTTTGCCCATAATCTTGGCATTTCGAACAATGGGTCACTTCTGAACGTTTTCTCATATGTTCAATTTTAACCCTCTCTCGGCAGATGGTTGATATGCCAACAACTTCATTGTTATCAGGAGCAATAGCAATACTTACAAAAAACATGTTTAATGAATTCTGTGTATTTTTATTTTTTGGGTTGAATATGTGTAACACCTTATGTGATGTAGTCCTCTAATAACGAATCTAAGGAGGCAAAGCATACCACGCAGACGACTAGACCAACTATGGGAGCAGAGGTGTGCACGTCGCCTTTTCGTGGTTTAAAACCATGCCAAAAGCAACGTCTGCAGCGACAATAAAGTTTTTGTTGGAAAATATGATTTCCAGAGGCCCTGCGATATTTGTCGCGCAGCTATGTATACAATGAAAGGCAATACACTTATTGGCGAATATACATATGTGACTTTAATATAACTTTACTAAACGTCGCTACAGTGCTAGGAGTAGAAGCCAACTCTCTAATTCCTAACGAAATGATACATTCATTATGTTTCTTGCCGCTTAAACCCTTCGTTAGGACATCCGCCGCCATTAGTTACGTAGGCATATACATACTCCACGGAAATATCGCCACTCTTATACATCGCTTGAATGAAGTGGTGACGCACGTCA
>JAEIFP010001349.1:0-32437 GCA_018903935.1 Drosophila insularis | reverse complement strand
ATAAAAACCTATCCAGCGTTAAATTCGTGCTGATGCCATTATAGGCAATCCTTTATATTCTACAAGAATTTCTAATAGTGATTATCACGTCTAGTTGAAGCTAATTCTAAATGCAAATTTTCATGTAGCAATTAAAAGATTTTAGAAAAAAATTAATTGTCGAAATTAAAAGGCTTTGTTTATTTTATTTTCATTATGTTATGTTATTAGACGAATATATATATATATAGTGTTTAAAATTCTCTTTTTTTTTTTATTACTAAATTTTGTGGTTTTTTTTTTCTTTTTCCTTTTTCTTTATTTGTTTAAAAAAATTTATATCTTTTTCTAAACGATCAACGCGATGATGATGATTTGTACAGCCTCCCAGCATGTACTCTACTCATCGGGCGAGTTCTCGCTCAATTTTTACAATAAATATAGAGTATGTATAACACATATGTATATAAAAAAAATTATTTGGTAGTGCGCTCTTTGTAGCGCTGCCGGTCTATAGCTGAGACGCGTTCAAGTGGCCGTTGCTGGTCCTCGCACAGGCCGGAAAAATCGTATGATGTTTCGCTCCTTGTAGCGCTGCCGGTCTATAGCTGAGGCACGTTCAAGTTGCCTGTGCTGGTTCACGCACAGGCCGACAATGCACGCAAGTTAGTGCGCAGCAAACGTTGTAGAATGGACCTTCACAGTCCACATGACATTGCCTCTTATATTCTGGGACAGCTGTTGGAACGGAGGGAGTTAGTGGAGTATATATATTTGTAATCTGGCGGTAGGTGCAGGATGGGTTTTGTTTTTTATTTATTAATTGCACTAGTTGTGCTTCACGAAACGAGCGCTTTTCTTGAATGGAAACAGAATGATTGATTGTTCAAGATTTTGCTGAGACGGTCAATTTCCGACCTCAGTCTTTGTTTAACACCGCCGCGCTTTTTATGTCATTTTTGTCGATTTTTATCCATCCGCACTCTACTCACTCAGATATTAATTTGTTTTTGTTTGTCTCCCCACAGCTATCCCTCCATCGCTGCTGTCTTAGTTTTTCTGTTGTGATTGTCCCGTTGATGGAAATTTTGTCGCTGCTGCTGTTGCTATTGTTGTTGGTGATGGTTTTGATTCATTTGTTGCTGTTCCATCCTGTGACGGTCGCCATGTAGAAATTAAAAAGATTTGCTTGTTTTATTCGGTGTTGACGGATTCAGAATGAATCGTCTCTCCGTATTAAATAATTGACTTAGCCTAAAGTACATAATGAGATTTGGAGTTCTGTCGCCCAGTGGCGGCAGAACGGGAGTATATAGCATGCCATATGTATTTGTATATATGCATATATATGTGCGGATGGTACATACTCAAGAACTTACAGTACCGTTCTCATGCTGCGGCCAGTCCGCATAAGTGGCGGATCCTATTACTGCACTTATGTATGTTTGTTATTGTATAAACATAGCAACAAAGTATCGTTATGTTATGAGGTGTTACTCTTACTTTATAGTTGGGCATATGACCACTTGTTATGTTGTATACTCTACAATACAGTGGGCACATGCTCATTTGGCATACAACATACTACAGTATAATATAATCTATATATATAAAATTGTAAGCCGTTTTTTGTAATTTAATAAGTCATTCAGGAATCAACCAATTTTGCCACCATTTTTTTTTTTTTTTTGTAAATGTTTGTTGTGGCCCAAAGAAGGGTTTTTTCCAAAAGAAAGTTAATTTTCAGTTTAACCAATTAACTAAAGGCGTTTTAAAATGAATGAATAAAATGAATTCAAATAACGAACCAACGTATACCTCTAACGTATAGTGTTGTTTAACATATAGCTTTAATATACCAGTGTTACTGCCATATAAAGATTTCATGACTGAAGATATTTTGATTCGACTTCGTTCAATGGATTCAGAATTGGATTATACATTAGAAATGTACAACGAGGCTTTGATATTAATTGAATATATTGAATAACTGCAAATAAAGCATTACAGCATTTAGGCATGATCGCACCTAATCGTCCAATGCAAGATTTATTTGAACGAGAATTGCAACGCGAACAACATTTCCAATGTGATGAATTGCGTGCGTTTGTGCAAACACATATTCCACAATTGAATGTTCAACAAAAAAATGTATTCGATAGAATTATGCAAGCTGTCATAAACAACAATCATGGTTTATATTTTTTGGACGCTCCTGGTGGCACTGGAAAGACATTTCTCATATCATTAATCTTAGCAACAATTAGATCCGAACGCAAAATTGCATTGGCACTTGCTTCTTCTAGAATTGCAGCTACATTATTGAATGGGGGCCGAACTGCACATTCCGTTTTAAAATTGCCATTAAACATGCTAACAGTTGAGACTCCAACGTGTAATATTTCAAGAAATTCAGGAATGGCAAAAGTCTTGCAACAAGCAGCAATTATTTTATGGGATGAATGTCCGATGGCCCATAGAAAATCTTTGCAAGCATTGAATCAAACTTTACAGGATCTACGGGGCAATCAAGAATTATTTGGATTAATATTGCATTAATATTGCATTAATATTGCTATCTGGGGATTTTCGACAAACGCTGCCCGTCATTCCCAGATCAACTCCAGCTGATGAAATTAATGCATGTTTGAAAAGTTCATTTCTTTGGAGAAATGTTCAAAAGTTTTTTTTTTGTATAAAAAAATGAATGGCTAATTTAATCGAAGCAACAATTCTAACTGGTAAAGAAAGAGGAGAAGTTGTATTAATACCAAGGATTCCATTGATATCAACTGACATGCCATTCGAATTGAAACGTCTTCAATTCCCAGTGCGTTTATCATTTGCAATGACGATAAATAAAGCGCAAGGACAAACCCTTCAGGTGTGTGTGGTAAATTTAGAAGAGCCGTGCTTTTCTCACGGACAATTATAAGTGGCATGTTCCAGGGTGGGAGCACCAAATAATTTGTTTATGTATGCACCTGCAAACAAAACAAAAAATATTGTATTCTCAATAGTATTAAACTAAGTTAAGTGCGTAGCAAAAAATTTGAAAATTGCCACGTCGAACATTCAATGGATGAACTAAACATTTAATTCGCCAGCAAGTAAAAAAGGGGGCAGAGCAACGCTTGCCGGGCCAGCTAGTATACAATTTAAATATACAAATAATATATTTTATTTTATTCAAAAATATATCATATTGTCAGATATCTTTAAATATATAAAAATATGTGAATATTTAAAAGCATTAATAACATTATTCTGTTTGATCCTGCCAGTAGTTATATGCTTGTCTCAAAGATTAAGCCATTCATGTCTAAGTACACACGAATTAAATGTGAAACCGCAAAAGGCTCATTATATCAGTTATGGTTCCTTAGATCGTTAACAGTTATTTGGATAACTGTGGTAATTCTAGAGCTAATACATGCAATTAAAACACGGACCTTTTAGGACGAGTGCTTTTATAAGACCAAAACCAAGCGATTATTTGATCGTTATATTGGTTGAACTCTAGATAACATGCAGATCGTATGGTCTTGTACCAACGACAGATCTTTCAAATGTCTGCCCTATCAACTTTTGGTGGTAGTATCTAGGACTATCGTGGTTGCAACGGGTAACGGGGAATCACTACCATATCTAAGGAAGGCAGCAGGCGCCTAAATTAACCACTCCCAGCTCGGGGAGGTAGTGACGAAAAATAACAATACACGACTCACATCCGAGGCCCTGTAATTGGAATGAGTACACTTTGAATCCTTTAACAAGGACCAATTGGAGGGCAAGTCTAGTGGCAGCAGCCGCGGTAATTCCAGCTCCAATAGCGTATTTTAAAGTTGTTGCAGCTAAAACGTTCGTAGTTGAACTTGTGCTTCATACGGGTAGTACAACATACATTTGTAGTTAGTACTATACCTTAGTGTATGTAAGAGTATTATCGGTGGAGTTCTTATATGTAATTAAGTACTTTTACTTTTTTATATATTCCCCCTATTTAAAGACCTACATTAGTGCTCTTCATCGAGTGTTTTTGTGGGCCGGTACAATTACTTTGAAGAAATTAGAGTGCTTAAAGCAGGCTTCAAATGCCTGAATATTCTGTATGTGAAAGTATCAACGTGTATTTCCTAGACCGAGAAGTCTGGGTAAACCGCTCTACTACTTTCATGCTTGGGATTGTGAACTGAAACTGTTCACATGAACTTGGAATTCCTAATAAGTGTGAGTCATTAACTCGAATTGATTACGTCCCTGCCCTTTGTGCACACCGCCCGTCGCTACTACTGATGTAGACGATGTAGATAGAGGAGTATAAATATGTAAAAAATTGACGGTAAAAGAAAATATGTATTATTATTCTTTAAATGATGGTTTTGGCAGCCAAATGTAAATTATTTTTTAAATGATGGAGATTACAAATGATTTTTGTATATTCTATTTTTTGCGTGTATATGTACTATAATATACAGGCGTTGCGTATTGGCCATTATTGGTTTGGGCATACATTGGTTAAAGCAACATCCCAAATGTACAATGTTGTAGCTGCATTTAAGGTTAACGTTTTGTATAATTTGATTGCTTACAAAATAATGTCAAATCTATAAATTATCAAGTACAGTACTCAATCATTTTGGGTTAAAATTTTATTGAAGGAATTGATATATTCCAGTAAAATGGTGTATTTTTAATTTCTTTCAATAAAAGTATTATTGACATAATGAAATAAACAAACAATAAAATTAATCACTCTAAGCGGTGTATCACTCGGCTAATGGGTCGATGAAGAACGGAGAAAACTGTGCGTCATCGTGTGAACTTCGGGACACATGAAAATCGACATTTTGAACGCATCTCGCAGTCCATGCTGTTATGGTACTTCAATTGATTTTAGAGTGATGCTTGGCTACATATTCTTGAGGGTTGTAAGCCTATGCTAAATAAGTTTTTTTTTTTTTTTTATATAGACGTAGTCGTACAACGCTCAGTACGAACAAGTGGCCCATATGACACCAGACCCGGGCCTGTTACGAATGACCCTAAGTAAAGTTAATGTTACAACCTCTACCCACTCCGACCTAAGGGCATAGGCGTATTACATATATAAACATAAATTAAACTAAAGAAATAGAAAATATTAAATGTAATGAGATGTTTCGGTGTTTCGGAAACGATAACGTGCCAAAGTCTGTTTTAGTCACTACATAGTATCCGAAAAGGTTCATGCAGAGAAAAGTTAGTTGTGCAAGTGGGAGGTATAAGCGGTGTCAAATTGCGGGTCCTTCTAGATGGAACAGAAATGTTAATTTGGCTCAACAGCTCGGAAGAGTGAATCTCGCCATTCAAAAGTTTGTAAAGAAAAGTTACACCAAGCATCATTCTACGATTAGTTAAAGAAGGATGGTTAATTAACTGAAGTCGACTAGAATAAGATGGAAGTTATACAGTTGGATCCCAGCGCAAATCACGAAAGGCAAAGAGTAAAAACTGTTTTTGTACAGATTCTAATTTGTTTTGATATAACTCATATTGAGGAGACCAAACACAAGATCCATATTCTAATATGGGGCGGACTAAAGAAGTAAAAAGTATTTTGGTAGTATATGGATCCTTGAACTCCTTCGACCAGCGCTTTATAAAGCCAAGAACACTTTTAGCCCTACTAACAGTAGTCGATATATGCTGATTAAAACTAAGTTTGTGGTCGATTAAGATCCCCAAATCTTTTACAACCAAGGAAGTAGAATTAATTTTTTCTTTTTTTTTTTTTTATACCATGCACCCATAGGGTGAAATGGTATATTAAAGTCGCCAAAATGTATGTAACAGGCAGAAGGAAGCTTTTCCGACCCCATAAAGTATATATATTCTTGATCAGCATCAATAGCCGAGACGATCTAGCCATGTCCGTCTGTCCGTCCGTCCGTCCGTCCGTCTGTATGAACACCTAGATCTCGGAGACTATAAGAGCTAGAGCCACCAAATTTGGTATGTAGACTCGTGTCATATGTACGCTTATCGAGTTTGTTTCAAATGTTTGCCACGCCCCCTACCGCCCCCGCAAATGATATAAAACCGATTTTCTCAAACACTATAGCAACTAGAGACACAAAATTTGGTATGTATATTTGCTAAGTAAATGCGCACATTTTGTATTTGTAAAAATTTTGCCAATAGATTTTCTCAAAAACTATTCTAGCTAGACACACCATAGTTGGTATGAATGTTTGCTTCATAATTGCGCACATTTTTGATGTGTAAAAATTTTGCCACGCCCCTTTCCGCCCCCGTAATTTGAAAAAACTCGATTATCGCCCGTAATTTTCTACCTTTTGCAATCAAATTTAGCACACTTAAATTTGATACTAATATCCAGCGAAACACCAAATTTGATCAAAATCGGAATAAAAATAGCCAAGTTATGTATATAAACGTTTTTCCATATTGCCGGAGTAGGCCGTTGGCTGGTGGGGGTGCTAGGGTGCTCATACATGCTTGAGTGAGCGAAATACTGAGATATGCTTGTAAAAAGCATGTGAACAGTTTTTTTTAAATACGAAAATGCATTGGTTATTATAAATTTAAAATATTTGTTTTACTGGTGTATGGTATATCCAAGTCGGCGAGACGACTAACTTACTTCATTTTTTTATATATATATATATTTGTTGAATCTACTCTTAAATTAGAGCCTAACAACAAGTTTGAGATATTTTTCTTAGACTAGTACTTAAGATAAATCCTGGGGATATTGCAGGCGGCCCTAATCACTTGTTATAGGGTTGGTCTGTCATTTCTTTTAAGACGAGTTCTATTATTAGTTCGCGTAAGGGAATTGGCAAGAACATTTGGGTGTGCATCCAGTTTCGCAGAATACTTTAGTTGTTGAGTACCTATTTCAGATTTTACGCTAGGTATATTTAGATCATTTTGAATGTTGTCGTTTCGTATATACCACGGGGCCCCCGTGATTGATCTTAAAATCTTCGACTGCGCTCTTTGTATAATATCGACATTGCTGGTACTTGCATTTCCCCATAGTACGGCTCCGTAAGTCCAGATGGGTTTCAGTACGGAGTTGTATAGGAGGACTTTATACTCCAGACGTAGAGGGGACCGAGCATTGATGATCCAATGTAGGCTACTCGCTTTCAGTTTAAGCTGTGACTTTTTTGTTTCTATGTGCTTGCGCCAAGTTAGTCTTCTGTCTAGGTGGATGCCAAGGTAAGTGACATCCACGGCTTGAGGAACTGGTACGTTGTTTAGCATTAGAGCTGGACAGTTTCTTCTGTTAAGCGTAAATGTAACATGTTTGCATTTCTGCTCGTTGACCCGGATGCGCCAGGTTGCTAGCCATTCCTCTACCACCTTAAGGTGTTCCTCTAGTTTTGCAGAGGCTTGTATTGGACATTTGGATCTGCTAAGGATTGCCGTGTCATCGGCAAAAGTGGACGTTGTAAGTCCTAAACTCGTTGGTAAGTCTGCAGTGTACAGCAGGTAGCGCAATGGGCCGAGTACACTGCCTTGCGGTACACCAGCTTTGATTTCAAAATCAGCGGAGACGGAGCCATTACATCTTACAGCGAATTTCCTATTGTAAAGGTAAGATTCCATGAGTTTGTGTGTGTACTGTGGCAGTTTTTGACGGATTTTGAACATCAGACCCTCCAGCCAAACTCTATCGAAAGCCTGGGCAACGTCGAGAAAGACAGCCGCACAGAATTCTTTTAGTTCGAATGCTGTTCGTATTTCGGATGTTATGCGATTGACTTATTCAATTGTACCATGTTTTTCGCGGAAGCCAAACTGGTGTGAAGGGATTGTGTTCTCCGATGCCAGAAATGAGTTTAGGCGGATCTGCAGGACCTTTTCAAAAAGCTTCGAAAGACATGGCAGCAAACTAATTGGCCTATAGGATGATGGCTGGGTTTTGTCCTTTCCCACTTTAGGAATCATGATGATAGTGGACTTTTTCCATGTTCTTGGGAAGTAGCCAATTTTTATTATAGCGTTGAACAGTTTGCAGATATATTGTATTGCAATGATAGGGAGTTCTAGGATCATTTTCGGTGTGATTAGGTCATGGCCAGAGGCTTTTTTCGGCTTTATGTGGTTTTTAATAACTGCAGCGATCTCGTCCGATTGGAGTTCCGAGTACTCACTATCCGTTAATGTGTTCGAAGGGGGAAGTACAGATGAGTTTGATGTTGGATTTGGCTGGAAAACCATTTTAAGATGTGTGGCAAATACGGATGCCCTCTCTTCGTCACTGCGGGCCCATCCACCGGTTGGTCTCCTTATCGGTGAAATTGTCTCTGTAGGAGCGCTTAAAGTTGGGTGGGCTTTCCACAGAGGATGTTTAGTGCTGGTTGGACTGAGCTTTTCTATGTATTTCCTTTGAGCCCAGCTTTCCTCTTGTCTTAACGCCTTGAAGAGGTTGCGATTAGCTTGCCTTAGGCGAAGTTTTGCTGCTGGTGATCGAGTAATCTGCCATTCTCTTCTTAGACGTCGTTTTTCCGTTACTAATTGTTCTATCCGCCGGTTCGTAGGCCTGTCAACAGGTTTGGTGTAAGAAGAGGCAGAGTAGAGTAGATACTCTTGCTGCAGCTCCCATCATCGACTCAAGTGCAGAGACGCACATATCAATGTCCTCTACAGCATCCAGTTTCGGCGAACAGTCAATGTGGGCACTCATGTACATTTTAAATTTAAGCCAATTTGTTTTGTTGTTTGTAAGCCTATATGGGCGATCAAGTACTTGAGGTCTTGTTAATAATGTGAATAGCACTGGAGAGTGATCGGAAGTTAAATCTAGTAGTGTTTCCGCAGTGATCCGATTACGTGGAATCCTCTTGGTTACTGCGAAATCAATCAAGTCAGGCACTTTCTGTGGATCTGTGGGCCAATAAGTAGGCCTACCCGGTGAGACGCAATCCATCTTATTGAGAGGGTTGACTATTGTGTTGTACAACTGCTTTCCTTTAGGATTTACCAGGCGAGATCCCCAGTGCGTATGTTTGGCGTCACAGTCCCCTGCTGCAATGAAGCGATCTCCGAGTGTGTTAAAGAAATCGGTAAATTCCTTTTCAGAGATTGAGAAACGTGGTGGGCAGTACAGGGCGACCAGTGTAGTGTTGCCGCAGCTGGTTTGGACGGTTATAGCAGTTGCTTGTAGGTTCTGTGTTTCAAATCTGTTGAGGAAATAGTGTTTTATACGGTTTTTGATTAGGATACCGGTCCCGCCATGAGCTTTTCCGTCTGGATGGTTTGTTGCGTAGAAGGTATATTTTGGTATTTGAAAATTATTTTTTGATGTTAAATGTGTTTCCGAAATCAGCAAAACGTCGATTTCACTTGAGTCTAGGAATAGTTGCAGTTCATTTTTGTGCTTGGAGATGCCGTTAGCATTCCAAAGACATAGACGTAGGGAAGCCATTATTTATTCTCGATAAGCTTCTGGATAAGCAGGTTTTGATTCCGCATCAGTCATATAAGTGGTCATGTTTTGATTGAGTGAGATCAATAGGGCCTCTAGACCACTTGGAGTTTGCTGGCCAAGCTCTGGTGCGCTATGTTGCGGATTCTGTAGATGGCGGAGTGACGGGGTCTCTTTCGCGGGCTCCGTCTGTCCAGTTCGGAGCACACTAGCGAAGGATATACTAGGACTGGTTGTAGCAGTCATGTTGGATGATCTAACAGCCTTGGCGAAGAAAACCTCCGGTGTAGTTTTTGAGGCGTTGAAGATGATTTTTGGTCCAGCTGAGGGGTTTGCGTTTGGGGGGGTTTAGGTGGGATTTAAGATCCTCTGTAGTTGGCCGTGTGGTTCCCTCCACAGTTGCTGCATAGTCTTAGTGCGACGTTGTTTCTGACCTTGGTGCAAATTCCATCTTCATGATGTTCGCCGCAGCCAACACACACTGACCTAAGATTGCAATTGTTAGAGGTGTGGTTGTATTCCTGGCAGTTTTTACACTGCGGTGGTTGGCGTCTCTTATGGGGCTCCTCTACGGTGATTCTTCTGTGCAATAGAAGCTGTAGGTTGTAGATCGGGTGCACTTCATTTGGCTTCGACCGCTTTGCATCTGGTTGGAGCTCGATTTTAAAGAGCGGCTGTGCGACTTTGTTCCTGTTGATGATGTTGACAACGGACTTGACCGCGAACCCTTTCTCGACCAACGCGTCTGCTATTTCTTGAATAGGGACCGATGGCTCAATCCCCTTTAACACAACCTGGAGCCCTTTACTGCTTTTTAGTTGGTAGGTATAGAAGTTGATGTTAGCATTACGGAGGTACTTTTCGATGATGCGGAAATTGTCCTCAGTTTGGGCTTGACATTTAATTTCTTTAATGTTACCCCTATTGAGAGGGGTTACAACAAAGTTATTTGCCCCTACTGTTTCTACTAGCTTCGAAATCAGGGCGCTGGAGTTTGCTCCACGGATGTATAAGGGGGTGGTCTAGCCGATTTAACTTTATCTACAGCGCCGGCTTGATCGTCTTGCTGATCGGCAAGAATTTTAAAACGATTCCCGCTAAGGGGTGCTACTCGTTCATTTGGTTTGGTTATTTTCGGCGTATTGCCACTTTTTTTCTTTTGCGGGCTTAGCTTCCGCTTAGTTATTTTAATATATCTGTCCATTCCAGTTTGGACAGAAGTCGTTGGGTTTACTATTGTGGCTGACTCTGGGCGACTTGTCGTTGACGGCTTGAGGCAGGTCAATACTTCGGCAGACGTTGCAGTAGTTGCTGTCAACGAGCTGACGGTGCTGGTTGGTGCAATCGGTGACCCAGTTATCGATATTGATGGAGAAGCACACTGCTCTCTCCACGGTAGGTTGCTGTTAATTGCTGAGTGGCTGGCACTTTCGGTGTTATTGCTTACGTTAGCATTCGGTGGGGTCGGCGACACCACCGAAAAGTACACGTTGTTGCGTTGGACCGAGAGTCGACGCTCACGTTGTTGTTGTACAATTAGTTCTTGTAGCTGTTTCTGGTGGAGATCGAGAGAGCTTGGGCCCGAATTGGTGGACATGGCTTTTGTAAAAATTACGCACCTTGTTGTTGCAACTTAGTATTTATTGCTATTAGAGCAATATAATAGCAATATGATTGTAAATAGGTGTCTCTGAGGCGACTGAGAGCCCTACACAACTTTTTGCAAACGCAGACTTTTTTTTTTTTTTTTTACACTCAATTTTTGCGGAGTGCATTAAAAAACACGTCTGCACACGGCGGCAGTTGAATTCGAATTTTTTTTTTTTTAACGGGAAATTATTTAAAAAGTAACTCGTTAATTGGGGAGAACCTTTATAAAAAGACATAACTTTGCACTTAGAACAGTTTAGAGATAACAAGTTAGTCCTACACCACCCCTGAAAAGCATTCAGGTCAGCTTGCAAGGTATGACATGAGAGAGAGTCTACGATGCGATTTGCGATTTTTACATCATCGGCATACATAAGAACTCTGGAATTTAAAAGAACGGTGGGGAGATCATTAATAAAAATGGTAAATAATAATGGGCCAAGGTGACTGCCCTGTGGGACTTCCGATTCAACACAAATGATCTTAGAAAGAGAGGACCTAAAAGGAACCCTCTTCCTCCTATTGCTTAGATATTGTGAAATCCAAGCAAGCAGAGCATCCGGAAAGCCAACTAAATTCAGCTTATGTAATAGTAAGGCATGGTTTACCGAATCGAAAGCCTTACTGAAATCCGTATATATAACATCAGTTTGCTTCTGTTTCTTAAAACCTTGGATTACAAAAGATGTAAACTGTAAAAGGTTAGTTGTGGTAGACCTATTCTTGACAAACCCATGCTGGTATAGCGAAAAAATAGATTTACATAAATGCTGTATTTGAGACGTCATAATTTTCTCAAACAGTTTTGCGTTATAATAGGATTAAGAATACAGTTGGTATTCGTTATAGGATATGGATATATCTGACTAGAGTTGTACTTAGTAGATATGTACGTAGTCGAGAAGAAGTTAGCAAATAAATTAGAAATAGATTGATCAGAAGAGGCCGAATCATTATTAAAAACTGCAAACGATGGAAGGGAGATAGAATTTCGCTTTGAGTTAACGAAACGGGTGCGTACCGTAGGATCACACTCGGAGATGGGCTCGCGGCTGGGAAACTCAATAGATAACTCTAAAGTAGGATGATAACTATCCTCTGGTAACACCATTGGACTAGTTCTAGATACTTCACAAAAGCTAGGATGAGAAGTAAAAATCAGATCCAGAAATCTGCCAGACGTATTAGAAATCGAATTCAGCTGGGCCAACGAAAGCTCAAGCAGACCATCAATAAAATCATGACACCCAGAGGGCAGTAACGTTTTGCTACCATTAACTGTTGACCAAGTCATAGTGGGCAGGTTAAAGTCCCCAAGGACAATTAATAAGTCTCTGTCAGAAAGTAGTTCAAGTATAAATTTAATAGAATCTAAGTGTAGTAAATAGGTTGGCCATTCCGATTGGGGCGGAATGTAAGAACAAGTAACAAAAATGGAAAAACGAGTGAAAGATACCTTAACGCATATAAATTCAATAGTACTTGAGATAGGTATTGTTATCAGACAGACTATCTACAAAGAGTTTAGTAAGTTTGGTATTAGGCCTCTGACATTCTGATAGCCGACAGAGAAGGAAGTTGTTAGTTTTTTGATAGAGTAGAAGAAGGATTAGATAAGGAAGGAGTGGGAATAGATGAGGAAGAAAGAGGAATAGATGGTGAAGGAATCCTTGTTCGGCCCCGTGTCCTCCTTTTTCTGGATCTAAACTCCTTCACAATTAAACTTTTCGGCCAGAAGCTAGAACTGCAGATACAGTCAAAGAACTCAATTGGAACACTGATTTTAAAAGATGAAATTTCTCTAGAATATGAAAATTTGAACTTTTCTATTGATATATTGGAGACATTCAGTTTAGCCCGAATGTGGGCCATGACATCATCCGATGTAGCATCAGGGAGAAGTCTCGAAACAAAAATGTGTTTTTTAGGTGGCACTCCCACCAAAGGTTTCGGCATTGCAGGTATTGCATCAGCTACCGCATTAATTGTAGCATCAGTTGCAACAAGTGGCACTACTATCACTAGAATCCCTATCGGCAAAATCCATGGGTGTAGATTCTTGCACAGACAAAACGGACACTACAGACATCGTCTGCGGAATTGGAGTTTTGCAATGGTTGAGAAGGGGTCGGAACCGATATAGATGTGGAGACCGGCAAACACAAGGACAAATCAGAAGTCTGTTCTCCTGCCTTCTTACGCTTTCGAGACTCAGTCAGTAGCGTTAAACTACTAAACTGAGACTCGACAGCTTTAAACTCTTCCGTTGCTCAAATTATTCCCATATTATAACTATGCATACATATATATATTCGTTGTACTTAAACTTAATCCATCATTTAATACTAATTAGCCTGATTAACTCAATATATAATGTTTATTACTTTTATTTAAATCGCAATCCAAATGCACGCATCGTATCTATTAGATAGAGGGCTTCCCCATTGGTCATCCCTCCCCCTTCGGCTTGCATATTCCCTTTTTCAATCCACAAATCATTATCGTTTTTACATGGTCTCACTCTTCCCCTACCCCCCGATTTATCAGCCCTCACTTGGCTTTGTTTCGGCACCATGCATTACCCGCACCCGTGTTGCGGGCTTTCTTAGCCCTCACTTTCGCTCTCTTTCGTTCGCATGATTTCGGCAGTTCGTGCTCAAACTGCTTTCGATCTCGCATGCGTGACGTAGGCAGAGAGCACCCATTGTCCACCGGTACTCTCTCTCGCCGTCATACACGCATAGTATACGTGTATTGTGGGTGTATGCTTATTCAGCGTATTTGCACATGCATTGTATGTTAATGCATGCATCTATATGGCCTCTTTATGCTCTTAAATTGTCTCACTGGGCCAATGCCCTTCCCACGCATCTTCCCGCTTGTACGAAATCGCTCGCGGTTGCGTGCGGTTCGATTGGTCGTGTTTGATCGTAGCCGTATCGTATGTCGTGCAATTGCCGAATTTGCCCTCCCCTGTCCCTTGTACCTTGTGTTTGTCTTATATGTGCATCTTCTTGTCTCATTTTTATGCTTGTGTGTGTTTTTTTTTATGTGACGGCTTTGCCAATCTTTTTTTTTTTTTGTGACTCAGATCGCATCTTTTATTGGCCCTTTGGCATCTTTTCCTGTTGGCGATTACTGAGTATCTTTTCGTTCTTGGTGGCGGATTAGGGCATCTTTTCTTTCTCTTTTCTCCTTTCTTCTTTTGGACCGTTCCGCATCTTTTCTTATCTTCTATTTCTTACATATATTTAACCTACTTAATATACCCTTCTTTCCCTATATACCCGAATTACCCCTTTCGCTATCCTAATCCTATACCTAACTTGACCCGCCCACACTATCCTAACCCTCCTCGGCCCTTCTTGTAGTGCCATTTGGCCCACCATCTCGGCCACCGCCTCTGGCCATTCCTCTGGCCGCATCTCCTCGTACCTCTCGTGCCCCTCTGGCACTGGGCACGATACTTGGCGGACCATCGCAGGCCTATTTCCTTCCCTGGGCCCCGTGGGTGCAGACATTTGTCTGTGTAATGTTGGCCTTGGCCCGACGTTTGGCTGGCCTCAACCACGGCCTCCTCCTCCGATTCGCTGGCTTCTGACATGTAGTCCACCATACGAAACGGAGTCGGTGGCCGTGCTGGCTCCCAGACTTGTGCCGGTGGCTCGGATACTTCGTCCTGCTCCCACGGCGCGTACTTTGGGCTATTCCGACCGTTTCGCTCTTCCCGAAATTCCTCTGGATCCACCTCTGCCTCGCCACTCAGCTCTCCTCTCTCTTTGCTCCTCCTCCATAAGCTGGACCGCCTCGTCCAGCTCTCTCCACATTAATTCTTCGTCACGGAGCCGGTCTGCCTCTACCGGCTCAGCGACACCCTCTTCCTCCACTTCGTCTGCCGTATCGAGTCCCCCATCCGACTTCTCCAGTGTGGTGTACCCACTGTCACCCATGTCCTCATCGAACTCCTCATCCGAGGAGGCGGCGATGGCTGCATTTAATATATCCGGCACATCGTCGTCGGACTCCTCCTCGGACACGTGCCAGTCACAGCGTTCCATATTGGCCCGCGGTGCCGCACCTCGTCGATCTACGCCTTCATCCTGGCCATTGTTTGCATTAACAGCATTCATTTTTCTTCTCTTTTTTTTTCTTGGTGTTTACTCGCCGAGTGATAAACTTTGAGTGCCTTTTGATTATTGCATTGGCATGCATGAAACCTCGCATTAGCATTCGGTCATTTCTTTGCTATTTACCGATATTTAGGATTTCTCCACCTTGCCCTTGCTCACTTGACATAGTTGCATATTCTAACGCCTCGTGATGCTCCACCACTACATGCATAACAGCATGCGCATGTGTATGTACGTCGCGGTGACTCACTATTACATACGTAAGATCGTGCGCATGTGTGGGTGCGTTTCCGCTTCCTTATCGTTGTGTCTGCGCATAAGTGTTGGTGCTGCCTCTCTTTGATTGTCCCCATTCGTTCTATGTCGGGTCCTTTTTTTTTGCTGCCGTTTCTAATGGGTTTTTTTCTACGTTTGTTTTTGCACGCTTGTATATGTGACGTTACGATATTCGCATATCTTTATCTTACTCTGAGATGCGGTTTTTGACTTTGCTAGTTTTTTTCGATACGATGTACTTTGAGATTTTCAGCTCTAATTTCATGTTTTTGAGTTCTCTGTTCAGCCGGCCGGTCTGTGCAGATTTCTCGCTGCCATGTCATTAGAGTCGTCCATACTTATGGCTCATCAACTTTCTTGCCATCCTCTTCCTCGCATATTTGTTGCTTCATCTGGCTGATATGTGCTTGTCTGCCTTGTCCCGTTTCTTTGTGCCGTAATTTGCATATGACCGGCGATAAAAAACCTATCACTTCATATGGACCTTGGTGCCAGCTTTGCTGCAAATCCTTCTGCAGCATTTGAAAGGTGATGTTCTTTTGCCCATACTGTTGCTCCAATTACTGGTCTCCATTCTCTTCGTCTTAGATTGTAGTTCCGAGCCAGATCCTGTGCAGCCGTCTCCAGATTACGCCGTATTAGTTCGAACAGCTCTTGCATTTGTTTTACCTTCGAATCTGGTGGTATCATTTCCTTCCCTGTGCCTGTCGTGACACTATCGTATATTGCACCCGGCATTCTTGGTTCACGCCCCTGTATTACATACGCTGGCGTAAGTCCGGTGGACTCTGATTGGCTTGTATTTACCGCTAGTGTTATTTCCGGCCAACTCGCATCCCAGTTGCGTTGATTTTCCCCCGTAAACTGAGCAATCATTGTCTTCACTGTTCTGTTTGCCCTTTCGGTTGGATTTTCTTGGGGTGTGTACGGTGCTGTTAGCTGGTGTTGCCATCCCCATTCATCTAGCATTTTCTTGAATGTTCAACTAGTGAATTGAACTCCATTGTCCGTTATCACCACTTTAGGAGCTCCGAATCTAGATAGAAATATCTCCCGAAAGGTCTTAATTAGATTCTCTGCAGTTGCCTTGCGCATAGGTATCAGTTCTGTCCATTTTGAAAATCTGTGGTTGTTGTTTTATTTTTCCCATTATGTCTGGAATCCACCCACACTCTTTGTTTGCTTGTCGTAATCTGGCACCATTGTCTACTATTCTTTTGCACCCTTCCATTGGTTGTCTTGACAAAGCATCGGCGACCGTGTTTAATTTACCCTTTCGATATGCTATTTCGAAATCATATTGTTGAAGTTCCAGTGCCCATCGGGCTATACGGCCCGTAGGCCTCTCTATACTATTCAACCATTTCAACGCCATGTGATCTGTTACCACTTTGAATCGGTATCCTTCGAGGTATGGTTTTAATTTGCTTATCGCCCATACTATCGCCAGACATTCTTTTTCAGCTGGGTTTAATTTCCTTGACAAGTATGATAGCACTCTCTCTCCATCCTCCGTGTTTTGCACCAATATGGCTCCTAATCCCATGTTACTTGCATCCGTCTGGAGCACGAACATTTTTGTGAAGTCTGGACACGCTAGTACCGGGCCACTTGTCAGCCTTTCCTTTACAGCAGCGAATGCTGCCTGATGCTCCTCGTTCCAGTGCCATTTTGTTCTTTTCTTTAGTAGTTCGATTAATGGGTGAGTTAGTGCTGCAAAACCCGGTACGAACCGTCTGTACCAAGATGCCACTCCTAGGTACTGGCGTAATTCCTTTGTGCAAGATGGCGGTTCTAGTTGAGCTATTGCGGCCACCTTTTCTGGGTCCGTTGCAATACCGTTTTCTGTCACCAAGTGGTCTAGGAACTTTAGCTCTTTTCTGAAGAATTGACACTTCTCAGCATTAATTCTTAAGTTTGCTTGTTTCAGTCTCCTAAACACTTCTTGTAGATGCTTCATGTGTTCTTCGATTGTTTTGCTCACTATCACGATGTCATCTTGGTATGCGAATGCATTTGGTATCATTTCTGGGCCAATGAATTGGTCCAGTGCGCGCTGGAACGTTGCTGACGCTGATTGTAACCCGAACGGCATCACTTTCCATTGGAATAACCCTTTCCCGGGGACCGTGAATGCCGTCATTGGTCTGCTATTTTCTTCTAACGGAATCTGCCAGTATCCATCCTTCAGATCTAAACTGCTTATGAATTTTGCTTCGCGTAGTTGATTTAAGATGTAGTCTATGCGTGGCATTGGGTATGCATCCTTTATAGATTTTGCGTTAATCTGTCTAAAATCTAAAAAATCTATCTAAAATCTCCACTACCCACTACTCCATCTACCCACTCGCCTAGCTGTTTCCTCATTTCCTCCACTGTGCCGATCATCTCGATCCCGATCCTTTCGCCTGTCTGTACCAGATCCTCCTTCTTAAATCCATCCTTTTCCCATTTTGATCTTTTTTTTGATTTACAAACTGTAGTTTTATTTCTAAATTTCACCAGTATAGCACGTTGGGCGCCAGTTGTAACGATCCTTTCTCGTCCCTTGGGATATTTCTGTTATCTCTTGGGCCAGGTTCGGCACAACAAAATTTGTTTTGTGCCCCGGTGAATTTAGAACTCGTTTGTTTAATTATTAGTTTTAGGTGATGTATTTATTTACGATTATTTATAAGCTCGGTTGGATATGACAAGTTTCTCTGAAGGAGTCCCGATCTTGGACAACGCTGCTTGTGGCTGGGGTCCCTTGTCGATCGATCCTAGTCCGTCTCTCGTCCCTTGTGTCTCCTCTGGTTCCTGTTTCAGACTCGTGATATGAATATCTTGTTTGATATCTCCCTTTTCAGAATAATGCCGGCGCGTTAATTGGCCTTAGGATATATCCTCTGGCTTTCGCTCACGTTCCTGGCGTATTCTGATTTTCTAGGGATGTTGTTTCCACCTCAATGCCTCTGACTGCGTTTCTAAGATGGTCTTTGCGTGCTCGTAGCCCCAAGGATAAATCCTGTGGCCGTTTGTTGAAGGGCAGGATTCTCGCAGCAATTGGTATTCGTCACGATATATAGATCCTGGAATTTCGGTAACAGGATATATCCTTGTACCTTCCAATATGCTGGGAATCGTCCTGGAGCAGTTTGACTTTTCTTATTTCTGGCCTGGACACGGTGTTCTAGTCCTATTCCAAGGACTTGCTGGTTATAGGATAATTTGAGAGGTTACTCGTAAGGCCTTCTCAAATTATTCTGACTTTCTTGATCCTTTTACTCGTTTTGTTTCACTAGTATGAGCTTTTAAGGTTACTCGTAAGGCCTTAAAACTCCCTTGGTTGATAACGACTTGTAGACTTGATAACCTGATGACTTCATGCTTGGCTTCATGGGCGTTGCCTTTATATAGGCATCTCCCACGGCCTTAGGAATGGATTGGTGTAGTACCGCTATACAGCTGGTACATTTCCATCGGCCCTCTGCTTTCACCCACGCATCCCCTTGTTGCTATGCGTGGTGAAAGACCCGTAATTCCTTATCGCATATGTCCACTTCCTCTGTGGCTGTGCGCCCATTCATTCCCTTGTCCTTGTCTTCCTCGTTTATATATATTGACTTCCATTACTTTGCCGGCGTTCGTTCTCACTTTCTCTCTCTTTCGTTCGCATGATTTCGGCAGTTCGTGCTCCAACTGCAGAGAGCACCGATTGTTTACCGGTACTCTCTCTCGCGGTCATACACGCATAGTATACGTGTATTGTGGGTGTATGCTTATTCAGCGTATTTGCACATGCATTATATGTTAATGCATGCATCTCTATGGCTTCTTTATGCTCTTAAATTGTCTCACTGTCCCAATGCCCTTTTTCGCTTGCATTTATTTGCTCTTACACAGCCGATTTCGGCTATTATGCCTCCCACGCATCTTCCCGCTTGTACGAAATCGCTCGCGGTTGCGTGCGGTTCGATCGACCATGTTTGATCGTAACTCATTTGCCTTGAACTGGTTCGATCGACCAGTAACGAGCTTGGTCGTATTTCGTACATTCGGTTTGTGTCTCGGCTGTATCTTACATCTGGTGCATTATTTACACCGTTGGATTGCTTTGCTGCTAGTTTGTTGTGTGGGATATTATTATCATTTATAATATTCCTCACAAGTTGTATACCTATACATTACCGATAAAGTAGATGATTTATATTATTTATAATATAAATTTTGAAACTTTAGTGAGTAGGAGGGTACATTGGTGTGCTTAGAAGTGTTTGGCGTAAGCCGAAGTGGAGAAGGGTTTCGTGTGAACAGTGGTTGATCACGAGTTAGTCGGTCCTAAGTTCAAGGCGAAAGCCGAAAATTTTCAAGTTTTAATTTGTCAAATAAAATAAAAAGTAATAAAACACTTATAATTTTGAACAAAAGGGAATACGGTTCCAATTCCGTAACCTGTTGGGTATCCGTTTGTTATTAAATATGGGCCTCGTGCTCATCCTGGCAACAGGAACGACCATAAAGAAGCCGTCGAGAGGTATCGGAAGAGTTTTCTTTTCTGTTTTATAGCCGTACTACCATGGAAGTCTTTCGCAGAGAGATATGGTAGATGGGCCACAAGAGCATGACATATACTGTTGTGTCGATATTTTCCGCAGCTGGTCTCCAAGGTGAAGAGTCTCTAGTCGATAGAATAATGTAGGTAACGGAAGTCGGCAAAGTAGATCCGTAACTTCGGGATAAGGATTGGCTCTGAAGATTGAGATAGTCGGGGGTAATTGGGAAACAATAACATGGTTTATGTGCTCGTTCATTTATAATAGTTATTTGTTCCCCGGATAGTTAGTTACGTAGCCAATTGTGTAACTTTCTTGCTAAAATTTTTAATAATACTAATTAGTTACTAATTAGTTCTTTTAAATTATAACGATTATCAATTAACAATCAATTCAGCACGGACGGCACGGACTTGGGGAATCCGACTGTCTAATTAAAACAAAGCATTGTGATGGCCCTTGCTGGTGTTGACACAATGTGATTTCTGCCCAGTGCTCTGAATGTCAAAGTGAAGAAATTCAAGTAAGCGCGGGTCAACGTCGGGAGTAAAGCAGGGCTTGATAAGAGCAGAAGGGGTGTTCTTCGGGCCACCGTATTTCATCAGTCACAAGTCATATCTAGTCGACTTGGAACCTTCTCGTGGTGTTTCCGGTGCCGGTGAGTTTCTAGGTTATAGATCTCATCGGTAGCTGATTCGAGCGGCGAAGCAACTCTTGGGGTTACCGGCCCCTTGAGCCAAGAAAAATGTTGGTCAAGATCGAAATACTGTGCCTCGGATAAATAACATTAATCTAAGTATAAACCCAGTGGCAAACAGCCCTGGGATCCAACAAAGAGAGGTTATGGCAGTGATTAACCTCGCGAGCGAGATTATTTATTTTTTGTTTTATTTTTTTTTTTATTTATTTATTTATTTATTTATTTACGTCAACTAACACAGTAGTCGCTAAAGACAGATAGTAATTAATTGAAGAAGATAGCTTATCTATATACACAACTAAACATCCCCGACACGGTGGAGGTGTTTTATTTGCATAAGGTGCCAGCTATGCCCCGATTCACAGCCAATGTGGTCAGCGATGAGTTGCAGCCAATCCAAGTCCAGAATATTTTCATTGGTTTCGCTGTAGATGATTAAAAAATATAGCGCGAAGAGAAGTGACAGAAAGATGAGGAGAAATTAGGTGAGAAAGGTTGTTAAAAGATTGGCAAAGAACACGAAAAGGTTCGTGAAGAGAGTAGTTAGTCAGACATCTACTAAGGTAAATAGGAAAAAAGTGACTTCGCCGTTGACTAGTTTATGGAGAAAGAGAATGCCAAAAACGAGTCTACGTTTGTAAAGTGAAGGAAGATTAATAAGAAAAAGTCTGTCAGAATAAGAAGGTAGGCGAAGACTCGGGTCCCAATTAAGACCGCGTAACGCAAACTTGAGGAATTTCTTCTGTACCGATTCAATACTACGCTGGTGAACATCATATTGCGGGTTCCACGCTGGCAAGCAATATTCGAGAATAGGGCGAACTAACGAAGTGTATAAAACCTTTGTTACATAGGGATCATCAAATTTTTTGGCCCAACGTTTAATAAAGCCAAGAAGGCTGCATGCTCTATTGACAATTGAAGAAATATGAACATTAAATGAAAGTTTTGGGTCAAACATAACGCCTAAGTCTTTAAAGGATGGTACACAATCTAACAGAACAGACTTAATGGAGTAATGAGCTAAGAACGGAGACAAACGACTGAAAGTCATAAAAGAACACTTAAAGGTATTAAGGTGTAATTTATTAACGTGGCACCAATCACAGAACGCATCGAGATCAGATTGCAAGTACTGTTGGAAAGAAGGATCATTATAGGAATAACAAATCTTGACCTCATCCGCAAACATGAGCACGCGTGAGTGAACCAAGGCCAAGGGTAAATCATTTATAAACAGGGTAAATAACAGTGGGCCCAGATAACTGCCTTGGGGTACACCTGACGTAACTTGAATAGTTTTTTTTTTGCTTCTGCCAATAAGATACGACTTGAACCAAGCCAACAGTTTCGGGGAAAAACCCATGATGTTAAGTTTCGCGAGAAGCATAGAATGATCAACCGTATCGAAAGCATTACTAAAGTCAGTATAAATAACATCAGTTTGACACTTTTTACGGAAGCCATGGTGTACAAGGGTAGTCAATTCTAAAAGGTTAGTAAGCGACGAACGACCTTTCATGAAGCCATGCTGACAAGGAGAAATAGTGGATCTGTTTTCTCAAACAGCTTTGGTATTGCCGAAAGTTTGGCAATGCCACGGTAGTTAGAAACATCCGATTTGCTACCCTTTTTAAAAAGCGGAATAATAAAAGACTCCTTCCAAATATCGGGAAAGCTACAAGTCTCACTCGATATAAAGAATAACCGAGATAAAGGCTTAGATAGGGTAATCGAACACATTTTAAGGATGCAACTAGGTATATTATCAGGACCGGGAACGAAGGAAGGCGTCATAGATGACAAGCTAGAGATAATACAGTCTGCAGTAATACTAGGAAAAATGAAGTAAGTAAGTCGTCTCGCCGACTTGGAAATACCATACACCAGTAAAACAAATATTTTAAATTTATAATAACCAATGCATTTTCGTATTTAAACAAAACTGTTCATATGCTTTTCACAAGCATATCAGGCAAACGAGCACCCTAGCGCCCCCACCAGGCAACGGCCAACTCCGGCCATATGGAAAAACGTTTATATGCATAACTTGACTATTTTTATTCCGATTTTGATCAAATTTGGTATTTTGCTTGATATTAGTATCAAATTTAAGTGTGCTAAATTTGATTGCACAAGGTAGAAAATTACGGGAGATAATCGAGTTTTTGCAAATTACGGGGGCGGAGGGGGGCGTGGCAAAATCTTTACACATCAAAACTGTGCGCAATTACTAAGCAAATATTTATGCCAACTATGGTGTATCTAGCTAAAATAGGTTTTGAGAAAATCTGTTTTATTTGATTTGCGGGGGCGGTAGGGGGCGTGGCAAACATTTGAAACAAACTCGATAAGCGTACATATGACACGAGTCTACATACCAAATTTGGTGGCTCTAGCTCTTATAGTCTCCGAGATCTAGGTGTTCATACAGACGGACGGACGGACGGACGGACAGACGGACGGACGGACGGACGGACAGACGGACATGGCTAGATCGTCTCGGCTGTTGATGCTGATCAAGAATATATATACTTTATGGGGTCGGAAAAGCTTCCTTCTGCCTGTTACATACATTTTAGCGACTTTAATATACCATTTCACTTTATGGGTGTATGGTATAAACATACAATTTAAATGTGGGATTGAGAAGGGATAGGTTGTGGGATCCGAAACAGTAGTAGAATAAGTCGACTGAAAGAATTTAGCAAACAGATCTGCAATATCTGAGTCATTATTAGCAGTCTGGTCATTAAGTCTGAAGGTGGAAGGTAGTACATTAGAGCGTCTTTTGGAATTAACAAAGTTGTAAAATCTTTTGGGGTTCTTATAAAGTTCAACCTTACAGCGAACGATATAATTATTGTAGCATTGAGTGTTTAAAAGACAAAATTGAGATTTGGCTATACAGAAATTTGCATAGTCAAGTCGCGAACCAGTTTTTTTAAATCTTTTAAAATATCTCGATTTAATGTTGCGGAGATTAGAGAGCCTCCAGCCTGGCGCGCTGGAGACGGTGGAGACATTCACATAACGAACGCATTTATCAATTAGAGAATTAAGAGCAGAGTAGAAAAACTTCACTGCACAATCACAATCGCAGCACTCAAATAGAAATAACCAGGCAAAAGAGAAAATAAGGCTATTAAGAAGATTGAAATTTGTTTTACGAAAAGATCTACGACGAGAATTTGCGATGTTATTAAGTGATTTAGTAACGGAATTGTAAGAAATAGTAACTTCAATGGTAGGGTGATAAGGATCTTCAGGTTTCACTAGGGGCTGTGTTCGGGATACAGCACTAACAGTGGGATCAGAGACAAAAACAGGATCAAGGATTCTTTTAGAAGAGTTAAGGAAAGAATTCAACTGATAGAGCGGACATTCAAGTAGGCAATCAAGAAAAACATGTTGAGATGAAGGAATTAAGAAAGATAGATAATCATCAACAAGCCAAGAAATATTAGGCAAGTTGAAATCACCTAAAACTATAAGGAAATCACGATCTTTAAGACTATTAAAAATAGTTTGCAAAGCATCAGCATGGTGTATATAGGTCATGATATCAGAAGCTGGAGGAATATATGAACAAGAAATATATAAGCTAAAGTTGGAACATGTAACTTCGACGCAAATAAACTCAACAACTAAGGGCAGATCAATCGGCACGACACTTGAACACAGATTCGAGTTAACAGCAATGAGTACTCCACCGCCACGACGACCAACACGATCAAGCCTATAAGAAATAAAGTTATTAGAAAGAATTTCATTATCCAAAACAGAGGAGTTAAGCCAAGTTTCAGAGAAAGCTAATATGTCAGCCGAAAAAGTTTGGCTATCACAGAACAGGTTCGAGAGCTTGGTAAGAAGTCCTCTTACATTTTGATAATGAATGCAAAGACTAGACGTTATTAGTTTTTTGAAGCAGAAGATAAATTAGGAAGGTGGACAGGCAACGGACGGGAGCGCTGATTGGGCGCAAACTCGTGTACAACTAGGCCCTCTGGCCAGAAATTAGTGTCAACCATAGCTGAAAAATACTCATTTGGTACTGTAATTTTAAAATAGGAGATTTCGCGAGGCCTAGAAAACTTAAACTTTTGAATTAAAACCTTAGCAGGGCATATTACCTGCACAGTATGTGGGCGCCTCTTCAATAACAAGAGAGCGCTCGGTCTACACATGTCACATCAACACAGAGACGAATTAGATACACAACGTCAACGTGAAGATGTAAAACTCCGATGGACTGAGCAAGAAGCGTGGATGATGGCGAGAAAGGAGGTTGAGCTCGACGCAAGTGGTAATTTGAGATTTCCTAATAAAAAGCTAGCGGAAGTATTTACTCACCGCAGCTCCGAAGCAGTCAAATGTTTTCGGAAGAGGGGTGAATATAAGGCAAAACTGGAGGACATAAGAAGGCAATCTACTCCCACCCCAGAAGCGTTGGACTCAATTACCTAACCGCTTCACCCTAGTTTACACGAGCGAAACCACCAAGTATCACCATCGATCCATCAGAAGAACAGTCGAACTGGGAAATCATGCGGATACTGCGGGGCTATCGCCCCGTATAATGTAATCCCCGGTGGAGAGTCCAGCTCTTGCAATCTATCGTAGATAGAGCGCAGGCCGTAGGGAAGGAAACCACTCTCCAATGCTTATCCAACTATCTCCTTGATATATTTTCACCACCAAACGAACCACACACCATCCGTAAGAGACCTCTTCGGAGACCTCGTACCAGGAGACAGTTAAGACAAATGGGAAGAATTACTCCTACAAATCCAAAATATAAAAGAAAATTTCAAAAATATATATTTATTATATATTTCCACCACCAATCGAACCACACACCATCAGTAAGAGACCTCTTCGGAGACCTCGTACCAGGAGACAGTTAAGACAAATGGGAAGAATTACTCCTATAAATCTAAAATATTAAAGAAAATTTCAAAAAATCTTATAAATGCGTAACACAAAATAGCAATATCCAAAAGGAAACAATAAACAAACACGCAAAAATTCTTGTTGATTCTTTCAACGAAGCGAGAAATTTGGTACATGTTAATAGAGAGCACATAGGTAAAACAAATTGGTCAAAGATTTCCAATCTATTGATCAAGTTACGTGCAAACCTAATCTCTATAAAGAAAAAATACATTCTTGATATATATGTACCTACCGTGCTTAATTCACCTCTGGGCATAGACACTTGTCAAAAAGAAACAGAGCAAGAAGAATCTCAAACAAGCGAGGAAGAAATAGAAGAAAAATAGATCGTTTAGTCTAACAATTCCTGCTCTATTGACAATACCTGACACAGAAGCATTGTCTGAACAAGACAACGATTCAGATTCAGAAATCAACGCAAGTGTCATAAACACAACAGACAGAATGGCAGAATTAAATGCCCGCAGGGCATATAAGAACAGGAAACTTCAATCGAAGCGATAATACAAAAATTACAAGGCATTATAGTTGGTGGAACAACCAAAGTTATAAAAGCCAGATTAAAGAAACAACTCACAAAGGTGAAACCGCTGACAAATTCACAACGGAGATTGATGACTTACGCAAACTCCTTGAAGCGGCGTATATCGATGAAGGTACGCCAGCGGAAGCAATGATTGAAAATTGTGAGAAAGGTAGACTTAAAGTTATCCTTGACTCCGACAATTTTAAAACCATGGACGAAGCTATGGCAAAGTACTTACAAAAGAGTACTGAAATAACAGGAAACTCAAATACAGTTCTGTATGCCCAAAGAAACCGTGGTAATTATAATAACAAATATAATTATCGTGGTAGAGGCAATGGTCGTGGTTATTACAATAATTGTAATAATCACAATAATGGCCAAAATTACCAAAAGAACAGGAATAATAATTATAGAGGAAACCTGAGGTTACAATAGGAACAATAGAGGTAACCTTTAGATAGAACAACTCCCAAGCACCTTTAGATACCCAGCAGTAAAGAGCAACAAGATTCACGCCATCAGTTTTAGTCAAAATACGTTTGTTACCTTCACGAATGTGGCAACAGGAAAAAAGTTAGTATTCTTAATACATACAGGTTCGGAAATATCTATCGTAAAAGAAAATTCCGACAATTTTCAAAGCATCCAAACTAACAAAATTATAAATATACAAGGAATTAGTCAAGAAGTAACCAAATCCATAGGGTTTAATTCTGTTGAAATACAATTTTCAAAATATAGAATCCCACACGACTTTCATTTTGTTAATTGCCAATTCGCTATACCATGTGATGGAATACTAGGAATCGATTTCATCAGAAAATACAACTGTCAATTAGACCAATTAGACCAAACAATCTAAAATATCCCATATATATACCAATATCGTACAGTTCTGGTAACAATTCAATAGTTTTGCCAGCAAGATCCCAAGTTGTCCGAAAAATTGAGTGAAATTCTCAAGAAGACAGTGTATTAAATCCAAATCAAGAAGTTCAATATGGTATTTATTTAGCAAATACCATAACCAACCCCCAAAACGCAGTCATAAGATTGCTAAATACAAAACATGTAGATCAAATAGTGAGCATTACCAATGTAAAGTATGAACCGCTTTTCATGCCTTGACCTATTGTTAGGTTTTCATCAAATTGAACTTGAAGAAGAGTCACGAGACATCACATCCTTTTCCACACGTAATGGCTCATATCGCTTCACGCGATTACAATTTGGTTTAAAAATAGTGCCAAATTCGTTCCAGAAAATTATGACTATAGCATTCACTGGCCTTGAACCTTCGCAAGCATTTCTTTATATAGATGACTTAATAGTCATAGGTTGTTCCGAAAAACATATGCTCAATAATCTAACAGATGTTTTTGAGAAATGTAGGCAACACAACCTAAAGTTACATCCTGAAAAATGTTCATTTTTTATGCACGAAGTCACCTTTTTGGGACATAAATGCACGAATAAAGGAATCTTGCCAGATGACGCAAAGTATGATGTCATTCAAAATTATACAGTCCCTCATGATGCGGGCAGCGCTAGAAGATTCATTGCATTTTGCAACTATTATCGAAGATTCATAAAAAATTTTGCTGAATATTCTCGTCACATAACAAGATTATGTAAGAAAAATGTTAAATTCGAATGGACAAGCGATTGTCAAAACGCGTTCGAACATTTAAAATCAGCATTAATGAATCCCACTCTGTTACAGTACCCAGATTTTAGCAAAGAGTTTTGCATAATCACAGATGCAAGTATGCATCTAGAGCTTTTACAAAAGGTGAAAGTAATAAGAGTACAACAGAACAAGAGTTGGCTGCAATCCACTGGAGTACAACAGAACAAGAGTTGGCTGCAACTCTTCACACTTCACACTTCACGCACTTCATAATTCGTATAATTTTACCGTGGAGTATCTAAAGGGAAAAGATAATTTCGTAGCCGACGCGCTATCGAGAATAACAATAAAGGATTTACAAAACATTCAAAACAATAACAAAATTCTGAGAGTCACTACCAGAAATCAAAGTAAACAGTCAAATTCCTGCGCAGGAAAAAAAAAGAAAATAATATAGAAGAGTTGGAAAAGCATTCTCTTAATGCTTCTAAGCCCAATGTGTATGACGTCATTGTAAACGACGAAGTACAAAAAGTAGTGACCTTGCGAATAACTGATTCTTTAACCACATTCAAACATGGCAAGAAAGTTATAGCAAGAATTGACATTTGCGATATGTATACCAATGGAATTCTCGACTTAGGTCAATTTTTTCAAAGGCTCGAAAAAGAAGCCGGTATACTCAAATCAGTTAATAAAAAAAAAAAATCAATAAATTCTCCACATTTAATGACACTATACATTTTTACACAAAAAAAAAAAACAAATATTCAGCAGATATATGATAATGTGACATCAATAAACCAAACAAAAGTGAAAGTGTGGAGCGAACGTCGCTAAAGTTTTTTCAGCTAGTGAATTTTTGAATAAATTATTTATTAATAAATAATTCATATTTAATTAATTAATTATTTGTTAAATCTAAACCCCAACAAACGCTAACGCTGCAGCGTGCAGTAAAGAACTTTCGAGTACTTTCTCTTGCATTGCAACAGTACATTTTTCTCATTTGATAGGCTGTGGCGACATATGAAAGTGGTGCATACTTTTAGATAATGACTACAAGTAGAGTGCTACATACTTGCGGGCTGTGGCTGCCGCAATGGAAAACATGGACTTGCCATCCACATCGAATCAGAGACCGACTTGGCAGCGAGTCAGCGCGTGGGGGAAAGCATGTGACCACTGCCAAGCTGGCGAAGACTTCCCCTAACAGGAGGAGCGAAACTGATGACGAGGACTCCAGTTCATCAAGCACCGAACCTGGTGAATTGAAGCGTAAGATACCTTTACGCAAGGAAGACCCGAGGGCCGTAGCCAGCCAATCGTTTTTCGCTGCTTTCCGATGACAACGATCAAGACATTGACGTCGAGCCAGTTCCCGAGCCGGAAGTTGAGGCACCAACTGCGAGGGAGAGAAAAATTAAACCGCCACCAATCTTCATCCCTGGTGTGAACAACATCAAATCGTTCATTTCAGACGTCATCAATGTCACTGGGAATGAAAAATTTGTTTATAAATCATGCCGCGACGATCGCGTTAGAATTAACCTCGAGGATAAGGATAGCTTCCACAAGCTGAAATCCTATCTCATAAAACATACGCTTAGTTTTTAGACGTTTCAGCCGGGGGACGAGCGTGCCTATCGCATAGTTATAAAGGGTCTTCATCACACCACTGATCCGTTGGATATAAAGGAAGCGCTGTGTGCTCAAGGTCACAATGTTCGAGAAGACCAAATCAAAAATGGACTACGACGCAACTCCAAGGAGCCGATGATTATGTTCTTTGTGAACCTTGAGCCATCCAGCAACAACAAAGATGTGTTCAACATCAAACGACTCTGCAGTTGTGTTGTTGCCATTGAGCCTCCCCGTATGTCCATGGAGGTTCTCCAATGCTTCCGTTGTCAAGGATTCGGACACACCCAGGGAGGAGGTTGCTACCTTGACTATGCCTGCGTCAAGTGTGGTAGCCATAAACACTCATCGGCTGAATGCACTAAGGCAAAGGACGAGCCAGCAAGATGTGCCAACTGTAATGGCAACGACATAGCAACGTATAAAGGGTGGAAAGTGTATCAAAAGGCCAAGGAGCTTCACCAGCCCAGGCTAAGGACAGCTCTGCGGCCCACTCAGCGATCCACTCCACGACTGGTCTACAAAGGATCTACTATTGTACCTGGCATAATGTAGTTGTCTGTTTGTAATTCGATTGAGACTAGTCCCTTGGAGTTTATTACTCCTTCTCCTATTCCTCGAATGTCTATAATTCGATTGATTTGGATGTCGTGAAAGGCATCAGTATTTTCTTTAATAATTAAAATATCTGCATTTGTATCAACCAAAAAGGTTATCTTTTTATTTATTGCAACATTTTTGAATGATACGAAATTGTTGAGGCTTAAGTTGACAGTATATATTTTACTATTTAACCCTGTGTATCTGGAGGAGTTTGGGAGTATTTTGGGCAATTCGGACATTATTATTATTGTAATTATTTCTGTTTTGGTTGTGGCCTCAATTGGAATTATTCCACCCTCGGTTATAACCTGTAGAGGTAGCTCTATTGTTGTTTCTGTTATTGTTATTATTATTATATTATTTTTGTAGTTACCTCGGCCATTGCCTCTTCGTCTTTGGGAATAGTAACTACCTCCTCTATTATTGTGACCTCGCTGAAATAATACTGAATTTGCACTTCCAGTCATTTCTGTGCTGCAATTGCTATATTTATCCATTGTATCATTGAAAGTAACGAAGTTACCAGCTTCCAATATTATTTGGAGCTTTTCATGCTCACAATTTTTAATCATTGTAGAAACAGACTCGTTTGTGGAGAATTTTTCTGCATTAATTGGGTCTGCATTAATTGGGTCATAATCAATTCAACTGCCGCCGTGTGCAGACGTGTTTTTTAATGCACTCCGCAAAAATTGAGTGTAATAAAAAAAAAAAAAAAAAGTCTGCGTTTGCAAAAAGTTGGGTAGGGCTCTCAGTCACCTCAGAGACGCCTATTTACAATCATATTGCTATTAGATTGCTCTAATAGCAATAAATACTAAGTTGCAACAACAAAGTGCGTAATTTTTACAAAAGCCATGTCCACCAATTCGGGCCCAAGCTCTCTCAATCCCCACCAGCAACAGCTACAAGAACTAATTGTACAACAACAACGTGAGCGTCGACTCTCGGTCCAACGCAACAACGCGTACTTTTCGGTGGTGTCGCCGACCTCACCGAATGCTAACGTAAGCAATAACTCCGAAAGTGCCAGCCACTCAGCAATTAACAGCAACCTACCGTGGAGAGAGCAGTGTGCTTCTCCATCAATATCGATAACTGGGTCACCGATTGCACCAACCAGCACCGTCAGCTCGTTGACAGCAACTACTGCAACGTCTGCCGAAGTATTGACCTGCCTCAAGCCGTCAACGACAAGTCGCCCAGAGTCAGCCACAATAGTAAACCCAACGACTTCTGTCCAAACTGGAATGGACAGATATATTAAAATAACTAAGCGGAAGCTAAGCCCGCAAAAGAAAAAAAAGTGGCAATACGCCGAAAATAACCAAACCAAATGAACGAGTAGCACCCCTTAGCGGGAATCGTTTTAAAATTCTTGCCGATCAGCAAGACGATCAAGCCGGCGCTGTAGATAAAGTTAAATCGGCTAGACCACCCCCTTTATACATCCGTGAAGCCAACTGCAGCGCCCTGATTTCGAAGCTAGTAGAAACAGTAGGGGCAAATAACTTTGTTGTAACCCCTCTCAATAGGGGTAACATTAAAGAAATTAAATGTCAAGCCCAAACTGGGGACAATTTCCGCATCATCGAAAAGTACCTCCGTAATGCTAACATCAACTTCTATACCTACCAACTAAAAAGCAGTAAAGGGCTCCAGGTTGTGTTAAAGGGGATTGAGCCATCGGTCCTTACTCAAGAAATAGCAGACGCGTTGGTCGAAAAAGGGTTTGCGGTCAAGTCCGTTGTCAACATCATCAACAGGAATAAAGTCGCACAACAGCTCTTTAAAATCGAGCTCCAACCAGATGCAAAGCGGCCGAAGCCAAATGAAGTGCACCCGATCTACAACCTACAGCTTCTACTGCACAGAAGAATCACCGTAGAGGAGCCCCATAAGAGACGCCAACCACCGCAGTGTAAAAACTGCCAGGAATACAACCACACCTCTAACAATTGCAATCTTAGGTCAGTGTGTGTTGGCTGCGGCGAACATCATGAAGGTGGAATTTGCACCAAGGACAGAAACAACGTCGCACTAAGACTATGCAGCAACTGTGGAGGGAACCACACGGCCAACTACAGAGGATGTCCTGTCTTTAAGGATCTTAAATCACACCTAAACGGGCGCAAACCCCCAGCCGGACCAAAAATCATCTTCAACGCCTCCAAAACTACACCGGAGGTTTTCTTCGCCAAGGCTGTTAGATCATCCAACATGACTGCTACAACCAGTCCTAGTGTATCCTTCGCTAGTGTGCTCCGAACTGGACAGACGGAGCCCGCGAAAGAGACCCCGTCACTCCGCCATCTACAGAATCCGCAACCTAGCGCACCAGAGCTTGGCCAGCAAACTCCAAGTGA